>VYXH01012328.1:140083-192583 GCA_013397275.1 Burhinus bistriatus | reverse complement strand
GAGATTTGCACAGATCAAGTAAAACCATGCATCTCAGATGAACAATTTCCCCAATCTGCTATGAGTAGCTCCAAACTAATTAACATTGCCACTGCCACTGGTGTAGCTGGCAGAGCAAGAAGTTCAGAAGGAAATGCTAATCGCACAAGAAATCAGGTCAACACTGAAGTAGTTTTGGCACTGTTGGCTACACTGCTAGCAGTACCTGAGCTTGCTAGCTTACAATAAAAATAACTGAAGTGTGGATATAATGAATTACAAGACGACTCGGGCAAATGCTGGTCCAGTAACTAAGAAAGCTTCCATCCACAACTGCTGACTCTCGCTCTGGTAAGAATTCCCAGTTTCCCAGCAAACTGTCAGAATGGAAGACCCTGCCTCAGTGATGGGCACCGTCCCTCATGATCACTGACAGTTGTGGCACAAATCATTAAGGAAATCAGCCAATTCTTAGGATAAAGCACAACGCACATGCTTTAAAAGTAATCCTCAGCCTTGTTCTTTAATTCAAAAAAAGTGAATGAGGCAAAGCTTTCTGGGGAGACTGAGCCTTCTTTTGTTGAGTATCTACTTTTTCACATCTTATAAGAGAAACCAAGTGCTTAAATAGCAAAAACTAAATTCAAGCCATTATGGCCCATGAGTAACGCCAACACCTGTATAGAAGAAGGGTATACTGCAGCACAGAAAATCCCACAAACATCTTATCAATATGTGGAACACTATTTCTGTGATATATATACACAATACATATTTACATGGACCTGGCAGAGGAAAATACTCAAGGATGCTACCAATGGTAAAGTCATTAGCAAAACTTGTTTCACGTTTGACTTAATGGAACTTTTTGTGGGTTTTAATTCTGAGTATTTTTCAGTTTAAATCACTAGATAAGTGCTACGAAATTAATTCATTAATATTATACTTTAAAGATCTAAAATTTCAAAGATTTCTTAAATCTGAGAACACTGAAGCCATAGACTAATTCAGGTTATAAGGAACCTCTAGAAGTTAGGTTGTTCAACGCCTGCTCAAAGCAGGGCCAACTCCTTAGCTAGATCATATTTCTCAAAATTATATCCAGTTGGGTTTTGAGTATCTAAGAGGACAGAGATTGCACAGCCTCTTCGGGGAGCTTGTTCCCATGTTCAATCAACTCTTGTGATTATTATTTTTACTCATGATATCTAATTAGAATTTCCCTTGCTGCAACCTCTGCTCATTTCCCCTCATCCCTTTCACTATGCTCTCCGAGAAGAGTTTGTCTCTGTCTTCACTACAACCCCCAAGTAGGTAGCTGAAGACAGCAGGAGGGTTTCTACAACCAGTATCAAAACTCTTTTGTTTAGAACTAAAACTAGCAAATTCCTCCCTATTGACAGGTTTTTGAAGAACAGACAAAATTAACAGATTCTTATTAGAAATAATTACTAGCTATTATGAAGCTGAAACAACGCAAAACAAAACCAAGATGACACTCAGCTTGTAAATTCTTGGAAAAAACAGAAGCAGCATGCATGGTGATTACTGGCACAGTAAGTAACTACTACTCCTTCTGCATCATAAAGAACATTTCCTACTTAGTACCACAAGTCAGTACTGGTCTATTTACTTACCAAAGGATCTTCTACAAGCGAGAGGAAAGATGACTGAGTCATTTATTAGAGTTAGCTCAAGTTTGCAGGTGAAAGCACCAGAGAGGCAGCAAATATGGAATGCAACTGTGTGCCAATCCACAACTTAAGAAAATGTTTGTAAGAGCTCATTCACCCCTTTCTCAAGTTGAGGTAAAAAGCAATCAATGTGAAGTTGCTTACAGAAGAATTAATTTTCAGAGTCATGCAGTACTGCCTTCAGGAAAAAAAAGGGACAGAACCACAGCAAAGGCTTCTCTCATCCGTCTCCAAAAATTTAACCTGTCAAATTTACCAGACACATTTCAAAAGTCTGGATCACAAATACTGTCTCAGGTAAGACGATGCTGAGCACTTGTGTGGTGAACTAAACAGTGCAAAACTGACAGAAAAATTGTACTGTCAGTAGACTTTGTGGGTTTTTTTAATGGATAGGTAAAACCTACCTATTGTTTGGTGCTTAAAAGAACAGAAACAACATTTCCCACTGGTATCAGAAGAATCATACGATGCTTACCTGCGACCACATTCTGAATATTTACCAATATTTTTTAATATTAAGGCAGCTGTTAATCGGATGTGTTTCGTTATTGGTCCCTCTTTTTCATCCTACAAAAGTAAAGAGAAAAAAAAAAATGTAAAAGCTCCATAGTAGCAGGCAACAATTAATATCTAGTACTTGAGTCAAACAATACTGACTGTGAAATCTCTGAAGACAAGGTTTCTTGATCCCCTCCTTAATGCCATTAGGGCAGCACTTGGATGATTCACAATGGCCTTCTGTGCTCTGGGAGTAGAGGCAGTACCCCCTGCAGCTGGCTGCCTACATTAGTAAAGAAAGAATTAATAAAAATAAGCTTTGCACCACTTCCTAGAAGATTAACAAGCCTGAAAATTTATTTTGACAATTTTTAACCTAACTGAACAGAGACACAAATAATCCATTAATACTTGGTGCTGGTATGTGATTTGCCCTTTGTTTCCACAGAAATAAACCTTACTGCAAAGCCTTCAGAGTCATGGGCTGTATTTTATGTGAAAAAACACTTCTCTTGAAGAAGTACCGCTCATCACCCATGACATTTGTGATGGAAAAGTAATATATTGTACTAATGACATAGCCACTTCCTGAAGTGTACCTATTTAAAGGAATGTTTTATCAGATAGGATTTAACAGGAACTGTGATAGCAGTTATGCAAATGTCATCTGAGATTTGGCCAGAGGATGTCCTTAAAATATAGCTATTCTACTCATCGGGACCATTAAACGCTATGACAATACAAAATACATATTAACTGTGGTTAGTGACGAGTAATATAAAGTAACATGATTTAATTTATGATCTAAGACAAAAACCATCTAATTGTTAAATCAGATCAAACATTTGTAAAAACAATTACCTGTTACTGAAGCTTTCAGACTGAGATTAATAAATTAAGCAGGGTATTCTATAAAGCTGGTACAAATAACAAACATAGCGGAAGCAAATTCTCCATTTTCAATATTAAAACTGAAGTCAAAGCTGTTTCATGTAAAATTTTGAAATTACTCACACAATTCGAGTTTAGAATGTATAAATATGCAACTTCACTTAATGAATAAGACTCATAACGTCACCTCAAAGGGAAGTTTTGCAGTATCAATGGTGAAAAGTATCACCACGCTTCAATATATTGAACAATATAATGATGAAGTTTTTTAATAGCCTAGTAGAACCTGATAAGAACATCTCAATATACCAGAAATATACAGTAGTGCTTACTTGCAAAGGTAGCATAAATCAAATGTAAATGTTCAATTTTTTAAAATGAAAGGTAGCCTGTAAGAGTATTATTTAGGCATAAATAAAACTTGAATTCTCTATTCAGAGAGACTTTCTTCACAATCTGAAATTCTAACAAGGAAACCTAGTTAAAAATTATAAAAAGGGTTCACATGAGCAGCCTTAAACCACAAAACAGAAAATTAAGAAGTAGTAACAGACAGACTCCTCCCCAAAAACTTAGCTCACAGTCACACTGTCATTGTCCCCTGACTGGAAATAAGAGTTTGAAAACCTTTATGAAGTAAAGGGAGAAGGGCAGGAGCTGAATTAAAAAACTGTTAGACAATGACATATGTTTCTAGGAGACTGAGTACCACAGTAAAGGAATTATCATCTTAATTTTTAATTCTGGAACAGTTTTGTTTTCCATATATTGAAAAGAACAAGGATTCATCAATGGAGGCTGTTCCGAATGTCTCTCTTCAACAGCTATCATACTGTATTTTAGAAAGTTGAAGTACTATTGCCTTGATTCTAGAAATACTGAAAAAGAAACAATTACAATAAATCAGGAAGATATTAAAAGATTTTCTTCTTTTTCTGATTTTGGAAAAAAAGAAGTTGATAAAAAGCTACTGAGACATCAGGTGGACTGATGTGTGTCTGTGGGCAAGCATCTCTCAAGAAACATCCAGATTTCCTGAATTTCTTTAATTATATTATCAACTTAAGTTCAAACCATACCATTCATCTTGTGATTTAAAGTTCCCTCCTGCCCCACTCCCATGGTGCATGATGAGTATTTTTGGCAGCTCATGCTACCACCTTTGCTTCAGTGGCAACAAGGTAAAAAAATTAACATGAATCCAAAAAGATTCAAATGCACAAAGCTACAGTCAACATACAGTTAATTGCTAGTGCTACCTGACCTTCCAGAATGTAATATTCAGCTACCTCTGAAAACCAGAAGAGGTAATATAATACAACTTTAAAGGCAAAGAAATACAGAATTAAGGTATTCAATCAACTCTGTAATGCAGCTTAACTTTGCGTACCTGGTTTCATTACAGATTTTTTCAAGTATGTATAGTGTTATGATAGACATAAATGATGACTAATTAGGGGAACGGGCCCTTGTTTGTTACAGTGTTCTGCAGATTTTACTTCCAGCACCAATAACACTCACACTATGTACTCTCTGAGGTAGGTGTAGTTTTACTAAATAGTGAGGGATTAACTTAAGAAAGTTGGCCTGATTAATGCCTAAAAGTTGATGGCTTACACATGCTTCATCTCAGCACCAGTTCTTTAAGTTGTTTCAGCTCCATACAAGAGTTAAGTCATATGGACTCTCAGTGGTGCGCTGATATATTTGACAAGTTTCTAGGACTCAACAGAAAGTAAGTTAAGCCAAAACCTTGTAAGCCAGCTTTCAGACAGGACCATGTAAAGCCAACTTGAGCTGATCTGTTGGAGCCAGCTTAGTATTTCATTTGACAAGTCACAAATTCTGGAAAACAAATTATCAAGTCTTGTCTCCCTCATGTAGCTCTTTTCAGTAGTACAAACATAATCTTACAGCCCTGCCACAGAGTTATGTAGGTTACACATTACATGTAATCAAAATATTCCTGTTCATTGATTTCTTTTTCAATGAAAGAGAAGTAACAGAGACATGAGGAAAGACAGTAAAAGTAATGGACGCGGAACCTCTATGATTTCATAGAACAGCTGAGTATGTTAGCTGTCATGAATGCTGACAGAGAAAGGTCTCATCCCTTCCTTTTGTTGCAGCCCGCCTCCTGTATTGATGTTCAGCTGACTGTAAGGCAAGCCACCCACCTGGCAAACCCGCTTTTTTAACTGACTAGGTTTTTTTTAAAACCAGAATTGATTTACCATGCAATCAGACAAAAACTAAAGCTAGTTCTCTTACTGGAAGCAGAGCATAGCCATGAGAAGCAATAAGGGATGGCAGGGAGAGTCAAAACATTCTACTTTGCATAGTGGAATGCTCTTATTTCAACTTGTATTCTGAAATCACACCCTTCGTATCTTGTGATATTGCAGTCCCAATATTTCAGCAAGAACCGGTTATGCACATAAACTCCTACTTTCTGAATCTGACCTAATTAGGGAATTCTGCCTTAGAAGAGGGGATGTATGAACGTTTTTTCTAATATGAGTACCTGTGCCAATTTTAAAGAAGCCTGGGAGGAGACAGAGCTACTGGATGCGTTATCTGTGTGACGGAACATTTTTGAAAAGGCAGAGTTGAGATCACAACATGCTAGGAGATGGTATCAGCCCTACGCTTCCCACTTACCAAGTATTTAAGACAACATTACCATCATTCTTCATTTTGTGGTTTTCAGAGGTCTGAATGTTGTTCAGTGCAATGAAACAAGGCACCATAAAGCAATCGTAAGTCTGTGTTAAGAAGTTTGTTTATATTAAAAAATAAAAGGACCTCCAAATTAAATTTCTCAGCTTTCATACTCAACTTTCTCTGCTGCCTCCAGCACCTTGGTAGCAATTTAACTAGCTGTAGAACAGACTGCAAAAATCTGCCTGGGACCATGTAATTACATCTTTAACTTGCAACAAAGAGATTCCAGTTAGTTACTAACAAAGACCTAGTCTTAAAATACTTATACATGTAACTGAACCCTGAATAACTCCAATATTAACATAAACATCCCCACAACCCCACAGCATGGGGTTGCGCTCTCCAATATTAATTCCAGATGGCTGAAATCATTTTGGGAAAGAGGAGAGCCAAAGCCGATTCCAGGTAGCAGCACAAAATTAGAAGACTCGGAGGAGTTAGTATTTATCTTGTTTGCTTGTTTAAAGGGAAGTTTATTATAAGAGTTCCTGGATCAAATCAGCACAAATTTAGACCACAAAACTGGAAGGAATACAGCAAGTTACAAGACTATGTATCTCAGCTGTATGAAACAGCTGAACTGTACACAATGAGTAACTTTCCATTTGGGTTACAAATGGACCCAGGGAACTACAGGGCCGGTTAGTCTCACCTCTGTCCCTGGGAAGGTTATGGAGCGACTTGTTCTGGATGTCATCTCCAAACACGTTGAAGAACAGGAAGTTATTGGAAGTGGTCAACACGGATTTACCAAGGGTAAATCATGCTTGACCAATCTGATAGCCTTCTACGATGTTATAACTGGTTGGCTGGATGAGGGGAGAGCAGCAGATGTCATCTACCTTGACTTCAGCAAGGCTTTTGACACTGTCTAACATCCTCATTAGGAAGCTGAGGAAGTGTGGGCTAGATGAGGAGACAGCGAGGTGGATTGAGAGCTGGTTGTGTGACAGAACTCAGAGGGTTGTGATTAATGGAGCAGTGTCAAGTTGGAGGCCTGTAACCAGTGGTGTCCCCCAGTGGTCAATGCTCGGTCCAATCTTGTTCAATATATTCATCAATGACCTGGATGAGGGGACAGAGTGTATCCTCAGCAAGTTCGCTGATGATACCAAACTGGGAGGGGTGGCTGACACTCCAGAGGGCCGCGCTGCCATCCAGCGTGACCTGGACAGGCTGGAGTGCTGGGCAGAGAAGAACCTAATGAGGTTCAACAAGAGCAAGTGTAGGGTCCTGCACCTGGGGAGGAAGAATGCTAGGCACCAATATAGGTTAGGGGTGGACCTGCTGGAAAGCAGTTCTGAGGAGAAGGATCTGGGGGTCCTGGTAGATAGTAAATTATCCATGAGCCAGCAATGTGCCCTTGTCGCCAGGAAGGCCAATGGAATCCTGGGCTGCATAGGGAAGAGTGTGGCCAGTAGGTCGAGGGAGGTCATTCTCCCCCTCTACTCGGCACTGGTGAGGCCACAACTGGAATACTGTGTCCAGTTCTGGGCTCCCCAGCTCAAGCGGGACAGGGAACTACTGGAGAGAGTCCAGCGTAGGGCAACAAAGATGACTGGGGGATTGGAGCACCTCCCTTATGAGGAAAGGCTGAGAGAGCTGGGACTCTTTAGTCTGGAAAAGACAAGGCTGAGGGGAGACCTTATTCTTGCTTACAAGTATCTAAAGGGTTGAAGGAGGATGGAGCCAGACTCTTTTCAGTGCTTCCTAGTGACAGGATGAGGGGCAACGGGCACAAGTTGGAACATACAAAGTTCCATTCAAACATAAGAAAAAACAGAGCACTGGAACAGGCTGCCCAGGGAGATTGTGGAGTCCCCTTCTCTGGAGGTTTTCAGGACCCGTCTGGACGCAGTCCTGAGTAATGTGCTCTAGGCATTCCTGCGTCAGCAGGGACGTTGGACTAGATGAACTCTAGAGCTCCCTTCCAACTCTGAAAATTCCGTGATTCCGTGATTACAAGCACTTTCCTGTTACGATAGAAGTTATAAAATGCTATCCAGGTGAGAAAAATCAGGAGTATATACTGAGAACAATGTTCAACAAAAACCATTGACCTGTATACCTTAAAAAATTACCTGTTTTTTTGTGATAACTGCAACAACATCTCCCACATGAGACTCTATTCCCTCTTTTGCCCATTTTGTCTTACTGTTATAGACCCTACATATGCAGAGTTTCACTTGATAAGCCAAGTTACAAATACACAAGTTCTTCCAATAATTTGTAATCCTTTTATTTGCACTACTGCTAATAAGGTTCAGGTCTCTTACTTATTGGAAGGCTTCTGATTTCCTGCTTGTCCATGTTCATCTTGCTTTAATCCTGCAAGCAAAGCATCTCTGGAACAGTGCTTATCCTGTTTGGGGAAAAGAGAAAGTCGGTGAGAAAGATGTGTGAAAATTTACCATGAAATTCCTACTATTTTCTGAAATAATATGTGAAAGGAAATCTGCACCTGTAAATGGGTAATGAAGGAAAACCTCTGCCGCTGGAAAGGTTCACATCCCTCCCATAAGCACTGCCCTGGGTAGACATCTTTTCCTCCATGTTCAGTTGCTGCGTGATAGAAAACTTGTGATGGTGTTTGAAACCACCTACAAAAAGAGGGGGAGGGTTTTTTTTTCCAGTTAACAGTAAAGTACTAATACCACAAACATAAACACATACTGGCTAAACATTTTTGTTTTCTGAAATGAGACATGCATTGATAAAACGAAAAGTTGACGAATCTTAAAAGGAAAAACAGGTACATATATAACCAGTGAGCTACTAATAAATGGCAATACAGTTTTGCCAAATCTGATTGAAATATGCTTCAATTTTTCTATTTATACTTTACCAAAGAAATAATGCATGTTAGTTCCACCAGATCCATTCTCTGCAATACAAGCAATTACAGTAATAAACAGCTAAAAAAGTTGGGTTTCATCTATTCCTTTTCCCGTTTTCCTTCTTTATTGGCAGTCATACTCAGATCTTATTTAAACTTTAACTGGGTAAGAGAGATGCACACCATTCATCCTATTTGCTCTCAATACTGTATGCTTATCAAAACTAATGGAATAAGAGATCAAACTAAAATTAGTGCTCTTTAGCACCTGAATTCTAAGTATTTGGAAAATGGCTAGATGTCATTTCCTGATGGACATAAAAGTCAAAAAATGTCACCCATGTGACCCTTTTTAACATCGTCACTTAAACCTCAGTTTTTAAATGACTTTGCAAAAACCTCAAACTAAGCACTTTGCCTGCTAACAGCCCCGAAGCACAGGACATGTATTTCAGCAAATGAAGTGCTTCTGCATCAATATAGAGAGAAGCTGTCCTAAGCCTGGCCCTGTAACACTCTCAACAGTACATTTTGTGTTTTCTGTATGTTCTATTTGGTGAGAGCTCAGGTGTGACATAACCTTACAGTGAGTTCAGCCCCATAAGGGCTTTCTTCCATTTTAAAGTGGTAGAGAAGTTACAACTTACTATGAATGCCACCTCAAAATACAGGTGAGTCAACAGTTCTTAAACAGTTTCAAATTGTCACACAGGCAAAAGATGCGTTATTTTAACGTCTCAGATGGTAATGAAGAACCACCATATTTCAAACAATATTAAATGAAATTAGCGAATTACCCAAAGTGTGTTTTTTTTAGTCTAGATCACCTTAAAATGTATCAAGAGTTACAAATTACATCCCTTACTTCAACAGAGAAAAAATGGCCAAAATAAACAAAAGACTTAGCTGCTTGCAATTCATTTCAATACAACTAACCCAGCTCATCCACACACACTTAAGGCTTGGACAGGAGAGGTCTAGAAACCTAGTTGCTGCCATTTGGGAAGCCACTGCCACCAGCTGTCTTCACACACTTGCTGGACAGATGCCACTGGCGCAGCAGTCTTACCGAAGAGGAAACACATGCACCCACCTCAGCCATTTAAGTTCATATGTCAGTATTTTAGTTTCAGTTAACAAAAAAAGTATTTGTGTTAAGATATTTGACTGAACTCACTGGGCTGAACAGTGCCAAGAGGGAGATGACCTCCAATTAGAGACCTACAGCAAGCAGCCAAGGATAAAGCAACATCTTAAACCTACTGCAGACACTTATGGACAAGTTCAAGTCAGAACTCTCAGCATACGAGTAGCAGATCAGCAGGTGCTTTGATCCAACCACCTTCTTCCACATCCTACTACTCATTTCAATGCTGGCCATTATGCAAGCATACTTCAATCAACAGGTAGGGCTAAGTGTACACATTACTGTACTGTTACCCAAACCCCATAAAGGTGTCAAAGAGCTAACTTCACCCAGAGACAAGTCTTAGTTATGAACTGAATCCTACTGCAATAACCACCTGTAATACAGCAATTACTTTCCGCATTGGCAATAAACACTGCTCTCTTAAAAAGCATTCATCTTTTCCACGCCAGTCAGCTCTTGCTGAAGGGAAGTTGGGAAGGAGAAACAGCCTCTTGCTGTTGGTCCAGATAGCCCGTAGCAGGAAATGGAAATACAATGTACATCTACATTGGCTGAACAGCAAAAGCTGATGTTTCAGAGGACAGAAATAATAAAGGGGAAAGTTAGTATGTGAACTTAAGGCTGGCACAAACCTATTTATGCATAGTTCCTGGCATGGATGAAACAAGTTTCACAGCATAAGTGAAAACCAAAATGTAGTTTAAAACATTTTATGCAACATGGCAAGGCTTTAAGAAAAATATAGCTATTTCAGCTATGTTGGTTCATTCACTGTATAATACATTCATTGTTATACTTCAGTCACTGATCTAATAAGATTCAAGATTACTACCATTTTGCAGAGAAAAACTATTTTTCCTTAAAGAAACACCTAAACATAGTAATAAAAAAAAAGCTTAAGTACTGAGAATATGGTCAGTTGAGTCCAGACACTTGTTTCCCACTTAATTTCTCCATCATTCTGTTCAGCTGCTGAACAGAATATTAAATTAATAGCTGACTTGACAGGCAGTAGAGATTCAAGAGCATTTCCAATTTACATTTTAAATACCAAGCAATTCAAGAGCAGACATCTTCTGCCTACCTGTGAAACAAAATAGCAGCTTTTAAATTAAGCCGAATACAATTAGCAGTACTTGCAGACAGCCGAACTTCAAAGGAAAATACCTACTTTCTGTTACATCCTCAATGCAAAGTAGCATGCTGACTGACAGCTTTTAAGAGTTTTACTTCCACTTCAGATACTAAACCTGAATACATCTGCAAGAGGCCAATCATTACAACTATTTGCATCATTGAGCCTGATCTGGTTGTTGTCTTTGGACACTACTGAATTTGCTGCACTTTATTTCAAAACCTTGGTATAATGTTTCCCAATTCAGTTCTAAAAAACAAAACAGCAGAACCCACACCCATGCCAGTGAATGCTGCTGACTGCAGCAGCTTAGTTAGCAGGTAGGAAAAGAACGTACTATTTTATTTATTCATATTTATTCTGATTCTCCATAAAATGTTTCTGGAGGCCTTCACTGCCTTCTGCAATACATCCTGGGAGGGAAACTTAATGCCAATATGTTGTGAGAATTAAAATGAGGAACATGGATAGAGAAACAAGTGCAAATGACTTATCAAATTTGCCTCCTGTCATATCTTTCCAGTTAATTGTGAACACCACGAAACGCTGTTCTATCATTTTATTATGATGAACCTGCCTGCTTAATACCTAGGAAAAAAAATTACTAAGCAATCATGAATGAAATCAAGTAGTAGATGTGAAGTTCACATAGACTAATGACCCAGTCAAAAGAATCTTCTTGTTTCCTGCTTGAACTACTCAATAAAAACATCTAAGATCTAAGATATAGTTACAGTAATAAGTGGCAATTCCAGATCTTTATGTCTGTTAGAAGCAGGAAGCCTACAGGAGATTTGATACTCCTGTTTTTAATCAGGTTGTTGAAGGAACATGAATAAACAGTATACATTTGAGGAAGATGCTAACTTAACATTTTGATTCTCTCTTCACCACAGAGAATGCTTCAAAACTGTAGTTCAGCAAACTCTTCAAGATGGTATAAATTGGCAATGCTTCTGCTAAGAAACTGCCCCAGCTTTTCAATTCCATCTCAGTACAATCCACTCTTGTACCAACACAGGTGTTTATGCATCTATTGTGCAACCAGTAGAGTATGGCTCTACAGTTATATTTATTAGTAGTAAAGGAGTAAAGTAAAAAGTACGTAAAGCCTTACATGTATTTCTTACATACAGAAGTGTCACCTACCTAAAAAACAAAAATCACTTTTAAGGTGAAAACAGGGCAATGATTTAAGAAGTGCCAGACCTCTACAGTACCAGTCAGAGCTTATCTAAAAACCCGTGTGTCTTGCATTGACTTAATCATCTTTGAATTATGTTTATAAGGAATGAAAGAAACAGAAATTACAGCTTCAGGGGTCTACACGTTAACTGTCCTTCAGTATTCCTCTAATTCTTTTCAAATGCCTTTTTCACCATCGGTTCCAAACTTCATCATTTCATCCCAACTTTTTGAATGTCTACACATCAGTCTTCTGCCAAATCAGCTTGTCTTTATGCTCCCTTTGTCTCGTCCTACAACAATGAAGTGTCTCATCCTGTTTCATGCCCATCCTGTATGGTATGCAATTTCTCTCACTGGTTTCAAAGTGGCTATTTGACAACTACCTTTGTTTCACCAGTCTGTACCTTTCACTGAAAACTAAGCATGTTCACAAACCTATGTTATTTCAAAAATCAGTGCCAAGATTTACATACTGATAACAAGGGTAGTATCATGTTTTTATAAGCCTACATCCAAGAGACTACTAGTTCACCCCTCTCTCCTTTAAGGACAACAACAACAAATCAAAAAAAGTCTAATCATTGCTGTTTAGTCTTAAGGCTAAGTTCCTTTTTATTGCCTTTCATGACAATGGAGTCCTGTTGCACACAAATGGTATCGTAATTACTAAAATTAGTCATAATCTAAATAAGACTTTGACCAGGACACAGAAGTGCAACACCCTGCTCTTGCAAAACTGGAAACACAAGAAAATGTCAAGACATGATTTGTAACTGCAGTACAGTAACTATTTTTGTATCTACAATACAGAGAACAGGCTTCTGAGCTAGGAATTATTTAACTTAACTACATGACAGTATTTTATTTATTAACCAATATATTAAAAGAAAGCCACATAACACTATTTTATGCTCTGAAATATAATGAAGAGCGATTAAATGTCTTGCACTCCCTCATCTCAGCTTCAGTTTCCTCAACGCTTTTCATTTTTCTTTTCCCCACTGACAAAGTGTAAGGTAACTTAAGGAACAGAATGGATAGAACTTGTAGAATCACCTTCTATATACAAGCATCTGTTATGTATTAGTAGATAGTTAAATAAAGGAGCTATTTACTTTTTACAAGATTGCCACAGACACATGAAGTTCTGTCCAGGTTTTTTCATTTGCTCTGCGTGCTGACTTGCTGCAGTGTATGAAGGTGGCTGCAAATTGATCTGCTGGCCCTGTACTTGCACTGTTGGTATCGACGTTGCAGGTGTGCTCTGTAGAAAAAGTTAAAATACAGTTTTAAACAGGGCTTATTTCAAGACTTGACATACAGCTTACTGTTTGTTCAAAGATCTTTTGTTTTACACTTAATTTTAACACTTTGAACTCTGAATAAGCATTAATAGACACAATAACGAGGGACATACGACTTTTACACTGTAGTATTTCTGCAGAAGTGTCTAACAGTCAAATTACTAAACCTTATACCCAAATTCAAATACAGAATTATGATTGCAAAGGAATTTCTCAAGGGCACTAGAGAGGAGCAAAGGTCAGTGTTATTTTGCAAAGGCTTTATTTGTTCTTTAAGAAAAGAAAAAAGCACGTAACCCCAAGGGGTTGCAATGACATCACCACAGGGAGTAGTTTGCTTTCCTATGTAAATGTAGGAGAAAATATTGCTAAAAGAAGTAAAATGAGCACTGGTACACCTAAAACTGCTTTGTGTTCTTTGATGAAATGGTTTTATGAGCCTCATTAGTACACATCAGTCTGTGTTACAGAGTGTGTATGGAAAGGTAAATTGAACAATGCTTAAGAAACACTATCAAAGAATAGTAGGCTCAAACTATGACATTCCATTTTCTCTATAAAACTTGGCAAATGATACAATTCTTCAAGCTCTTGTAAAACCAGCCAGTGCATGTACCTTTATACAGAACATCACATGCTCAGAACGCCTAAGCATGCCATACAACTTGTATACAGTGAAATATAAACATTTCAGAAAGGAAAAATGTTTCCCTTGCAATTTTACAAGACACTTATTTTACCAGTGAATAAAAATTATCTTAAAAGTGACCTAAAAAAGACAAAACCAAGGCCAAAACATGTCAATTTTATTTCTTTTTCTGAATAACAGATACTGAATGCTGGACTTCCCCATTTCAGAACAGTGTTTATGTCAGAATACTGTTACTCCTATTTCTTTTTTCCTAGAAGGCTCTGGCCAGCCATTATAAAGATATTTATAAAGAGCCATTTGTAAAGCCATTTATAAAGATAATGACAATAAAAAAATTAAGCTTTTGAACAGGAATGAAGACCTAATAGCCTTTTCTTCTCTACTGTTAGAAAAGGAACATAACACGCTTTTAAAGAGACCAAACAAAACTGCTTTCAAGTCTGTGTTTAAGAATACTATAAAATAAGTGTTTTCAAACGCTGCACACACTACTCTGCATCTTTACAGCTCTGTTACCAAATAGTTTTAGACTTAAACTGTGAAGAAACAAACAGTTAAGGGCAACTTCTAACATTTTACTTGTATATTGATGTTAAGTTTTCTTCCTGCTGCTCTCTATTGGCATTGCGGACAACAGTCATACAAGGTAACGAGTTAATAACTATCACAGATCGTAGGCCAGTAACATGACCAAAAGGACGGCAAAAAGGCCTCATCAAAACCAAAACACTTCCCTTATCCAAGCATAAATCCTGATAAAAGTAAGGCAAAACTCAGCAAAACTCCTGAACACAGCACAACTATTGCATGATGGCTGTGATCTGTGCATGTCAAAAGTTCTAAGAAAGGACTCTTCAGCCCATTGGTCATAACTACAAATTATTTTGAACTCAGCAATGATTTTCATCTAAAGACCTCTAAGCTATTTCACAGATTGGGTAATAAATCTTCACAATATATCTTTTAACAAAAGGTAAACACAAGTGGTGCCTTTTAAGATCAACGTCCCTTGAACAAGGCATTTTTAAAGTGGCGCTGAAAGTAAAATCATCAAGCAGTACAGCTTGTTTTGCAGTCTTCACTTGGCATCCTGATATCAGTACATTATGATGGTCTTTATGCGACTTTTTATCCCTACAGAACTTCTGTCTCATTCAACGTGCTGGAGAGAGAGTGGGCTTACTGAATGACTTCAGTGTTTTATTTAATTCTCATTATTCAATGTGTGGTTCATGTATTATTTACTCCATTCTAGGCAAACCCTACAATTAATCCAGAAGTATGAATTTTCTCAAGGGTTTCTCTGGCAAGTTCTCCTAGTAGTATTCAAAGGTTTTAATACCGTCTCATTAAAAAAAAATGTTCATTTTAAACAAGGAGATCTGAGATATACAACACAAAATATTACATGCTGAAAATGAAAGACCACAGGAAAGGAAACAAATTTTCAGGAAAACAAGTTAAAATTCAGTTTCTCCTCCAATTTCTTTCTACCTTTCTTTTTTTCAGTGAGAGAAACCAAAACAACTGATAAATTGAAAAGATGTGTGTAAAATAATTGTTGTTGTTTAGAATTCTCTTATCACTGCTGTACTGCAAAATAGTTTCACTCAAACTAGAGGCATTAGGCAGTTACAACTTCCATGTATTTTGAAGTCAAATTTATTGCTGATTATTAACTGTGCTAATTATATTTTAAAATCAACAGATAAAGAAAAATTACATTTGTTTTCCTTGGTTTTATTTTAGAAACATAGTTTATACGTTCGAACATCTCAAAGCTTTCCTCTCTTCATTCAAGAGATCAGAAATACTGCTAATTTTTGTTTTATTTTTTCCCCTCCTCTATTTTCATGTATCAATTTAGTAATGCATGATACACAGGACATCACTGAAATTAGGTATAGTCTTAGTTTTTCAGAAATGAAAGTCCTTCTTTCCAGAAATGTACCTAGAAATAGTTGCTATGTGCTACCTAGTTTACAGTACTGATATGCAATGATTATATAAACTCACTTATTTCTTTAACATATGGAACTACGACAAGACATTTAATCCTAGTGAAGTCTTTTGGAGAAAAGTAACATTGAAGAAAATTTCCCCACGGCATAATGATTTCACCAAATTTCCTCCTCTAGCAAAATCATTTAATGATTCCAGGTTCCTCAAGAAATCAAACGCCCAGTACTCTAGTAGACTTGAAAGCACTTTATGGTGTCTTTTTATAATCAGATTAGACCTCTCCTTGATAGGATTTGCAATTGCCACCACTCAGCACTTTTGCAAATCAGATCTCACTGGATCTCAGGCCTGAAAGGTACCTCTAGCAGCATCACCCATCTCAGTATGGTTTGCACTGAACTCTTAAAACTACATAAACACAAACCCTTAATGTCTGTACAGTCAACTTACAGAACAGATACTACAGGTTACTTAAATAAGCAGAAGAAGATTTTATCTCTAGACTGAGTGACTTTAGATTGAGACATTGGGGGGGATGGGGAAGAAGTCGGGCATAGTCATGAAAACTAAGAGTAAAGCTAAGAGCTTTCAGCTAACCAGAATGGACTGTTCACAAAATACGCTAATTTATTTTTATGCACAAGAGCGCCTCCATTTGGGCACACAAGCTCCCAATGGGGCAAGAATAACAAACGCTCTGGCTTGGGGCCAGAAATGGCCTCCACCTCCATTTCACAGAAGCAATGGTGCCATTCCGTTTATGTGTTAATGGATAACTCTATTCTAGCACGTCCATTTTATTTAAAAGGCCTACTGTGCCATCAGCAAGAGAACATACTGCATCCCAGTGCGATGGGGGTCCTGTAAACATATACAGCCATACGCAGTTTAAAAGCATTAGGCCGCATGTTTTCTCCCACCGTTACTACGTGCATACCCATAGTAAATACATTTAACTCAACAATCAAGTTAGTTAATTATTAGTAAAAAAAATTTTTTTAAGTATCATAGGATTTACAGTTTGGTATTACAAAATTTTATGTTTCGCTTCTTCATGATAATGAACATATCTAAAAAGGTAACCTATAAGCTGAAAATCAATATAGCAGCATTTGAGTGTGTGGAGGGGGTCAGGAAGATGGGTAGGCACTAAAGTAAATTTTCTTGTCCTGTTAGATTACTGAAGTTTAAGTCTCCTTGCCACAGTGTGCTTCACAAGTGAAGAGTGATAAACCCATAGAGATTCTGTATTTCAGTACCTCCAGCTGAGAAACTCATTTGCTCTGTGGCTAGGAATGAATTACACCTCCTGGGGCTACACACCTGCTTTCTGGTGCATGGTAATTCTCAACTTCCCAACCAAGGGAAAGCAGGAGCAAATAGTGAAGGCAATGCTCACGCAGTTTCTGCCACCTAAATTTCCACACAAGCATGTTTCAAGTGCGGCCTTAAGAAAAACAGACGTGCATTGTTTATGAGGGAATGACAGTGATGAGCAGGGAAGTGACTACTTTAAAATCCAGATAAAGCAATTTAAATCAGATTTGCTCACTTCTAGTAACTTGGCGTGACATCAGAGTATTCCTTCAAAACACACATCAATTGGGACAAACCAACATGATTATGTTCAACAGATGTTTTGGAGGCGTTTGAAGAGGAGTAAGAAAAAGTGGAAAAGAAAAGAAAGTGTACAGGTAGGTAACTGCTAATTTCTTTTTCTTTTTCATCCACTGGTCCAGCCCAATACCTCAGGAAAGCAATAATCCAGGAACAGGGAACACCAAAATAAAAGGAAGCAGAGCTAGTAAAGTGCCAGTTCTGTCTCCTCTCAGACTACATTTCATGAGCTTACAGAACACAGATGGAGATGTAAGAAAAAAATTGCAACACTATCCATATCATATGTTCCTCTTCTGACACAACCCATATACCCATAGCCCAATTTTTTCTAAAACTGCAAAAAAATTAAAAACTTTAAAGTCAGTATATATGTAGTTATTTTTCAATGAGTTTTGCTGAGGTGTACAATTAACATGGAACAATCACAGGTTATACACAGAAAATACCTGTACTTATGTAACTGGATTTCGATACCACTACATGGGCTGTCCCACAGACAGCACATATGTAAATTTTCATTATTTTAGTAGGCCATTTAAATCAACATTTTTCCCCCCAAGCATATAGGTACCAGCCCATTTCAAACTACCATTCATATCATGAAACAAATCTCCTCTTAAATTTTACATTCCCTGAAGGATTATTTCACTCTTTTTCTTGCTTTCCTTAGTTCTCACGTTGCCGTTCCCTTCCTCCTCTGTTTGTCTGCCCTTCCTTATTTTCAGTTCAAGCATCTTCCCTTTCTCCTCTCTGCAGTTTGTGACAACTAATCCTGCTGTAGTTGCATAAGCAATACTCTCCTCCCTGTTCTGTCCTCTACATCGCCTTCTCCAGCCTTCCTGTTGGGTTATAATTTTATTACATATTTTCTTCTTCTATACCTTTCTCACTTCTCTGAAATACGAGGTCTAGTTTAGAATAAAATTTGAAGATGACAAGCAAACAGGAAGTCACACGCTAACAGCTTCAGCAGCTGTGTAATTTTGCCATAGCTAATATCCCTCTATTCCCCATCTCTCACCATTTTTCTCCATTGGGTTGTATTTATAATAAATTTCACACTGTTTGCAGAAAGAACCATGTTCTCCTATTTCTTCTGCAAGACAGCCAGTATACATTAGGTACTGCAGAGAGCATAAAACAATGCCGACGCTCAAATGAAAGAAGTGTTCCTTAACTGCTGCCTTTCAAAAAGTCAGAGACAAGGAAGCTGTTTATCATACAAGGAAGACTGCCAAAATGTGAGGGGAAAAAATAGATTACACACAGCCTAACCTCAAAAGAAGTCATCAGTAAAACTCACACGGAGTTCATGAGCATTTGGCTACATCTTAGCATTTCTGCATGTCTTAAAAGATATTCCTAAAAGCAGACTCAATATTGGAAATACTTAACATCTGCTTTTCCAGGAAAACAACGGCTATTGCAGCTGCTCAGCAGCTTTGGAAAAAAAAGAGCTGGCCAGGATGATTTGATACTGTTTTAGTCCAACATATTGATTTTAAAGGAGTGGTAAAGACCCTTGAAAGTCTTAAGCCAAACTATGATGTTCACTATATCAGGACAAAGTACTAAAAAGTGGGTTCTATTATAAGTCAGTACTTAGCATTATCATGATAGACATGATTCAAAAATACCCATATGTAACACAGTTAAGGCAGTTAGTTAATGAATTAGATTGTGTACCAAGATCAAAACTAATTAACTCCTTTTCTCTCACATTCCTGTAATTTTGAAGAAAGGAAGTGCATCCTACAGACAGAAGAATGAGCTAACTTCCATGGAAGCAGACATTAAACCAAGTTATTTTGATCTGCAAATTTGTACTGAATAGCATACCCACCTGGCACCATTTTTCTGTTTGTATAGGTAATGGAAAACATAGGAACTATTAATGATAGTGATAGTAGTGATAGTGTAAAAAAATAAAGTATCAGCACAGAAAATACTTTTTCTTCCCCCCCCATTATAATGATACACATTATCTAATACAAACAAAATAGTTAACTGTATTACTCCCCCCTTCTCAAAAATCTAGAAGCCTAATAGTTTAGTAGCTGTTTGAGACGCAACTGAAAATTCTTGTTAGCCACACGTCCAGGGAATAAATAACCACTGATAATATTTATTCCACTCCAGAGACATAGCCATACCATTTTCTATTTCAGCCAAATCCTTAGCAAAGCTATAATGGAATTTCAAACTGTGTAACAGCTAAAGACATTCACTGAAAAAAGGCATAGCTAATATATCCACACTATATAAAATCCAGTGCACTGTCCCTATGCTGCCAACAGACACTTTCATTTTGGTCAAATAATTTCTAGTAAGAACCAAGATAAATAATGTACCAGAAAAACATAGATACCTGATAAAACCTAAGTGAAAATTTACAAGTGAATTTAAAGACATTTTAAGAACATAACTCTGTGCAGTGTAGAAGTTAAAAGAAAAAAGTAAAGAAAGAAAAAAGAAAGAAAACTTGTTAACTCTTAGTCCTGATTTCCAATAACTAAAGGAAGGACAGTCAAAAGAGCTTTCAACAGAAACCTAACTTGACACAGAAAAAGATGCAGCACTAGCCATGACTTGTTGAATTTTGAGTTCTCGCTCTGCTTAAGTCCGTAAGGTCTATACCTGTTACCCCATCAAAAACAAACAAAACCCCAACCAAACAAACAAAACAGGAAGATAAGAAATAAAAGACTTGTCTTATCTCAAGGTCAAAATGCACTAACATACACTCAAGATTTCATTTCCCCTCTCACAGTCTGTCAGAACTCTGTGACTGCCAGACCTACTATTCTATTCTTTTTGCTCCTGTTCACATTAGGAATGGCTTTTTTGGAGAGGGATTTTCTGTCCGTGTA
The DNA here is from genome assembly GCA_013397275.1 of Burhinus bistriatus. Classification (NCBI taxonomy): domain Eukaryota; kingdom Metazoa; phylum Chordata; class Aves; order Charadriiformes; family Burhinidae; genus Burhinus; species Burhinus bistriatus. The sequence goes on along the minus strand of VYXH01012328.1, from coordinate 172,077 downwards.
CAAAACTGATATAAATTCTAGAGACTGGAATAATCTCAAACATGATTATTTGTACTTATTAATACTCATATAAATGATGGCCGTACCTCATTTCTAGTAAAGTGTTAAGGAGTAACCACTTCCAAATGGTTAAAAAAAAAAGTTGATCAAGGTTAAAAAAAAAAAGCCCTCTCCAAAGTTTGTCAAACAGGAAAAAAAAACCCCAAACAATGCTTATTCTATCAATAAAATAAACATTACAAATATTTTGTAATTAACAAATATTTCAACATATTTACAAAACAATACTTTCTCCTGACTGTAGTGAATGCCTGAAGCAAGCCTTTAAAGACCACCTTTAAATGCAACAACTTCAACTCATTTCAGCAAGCCAAATGCAGCTGCAGTGATTAACTTGCAAAAAAACCATATTCACCCCTCCATAAGCAATAATGACCAAGAATAAAATGCAGAACAATACCAACATTTTTACAAGACCATACAACAAACCATTTTTGTTTTCAGAACAGTTAATCCTTTAAAGAAGAAATCACCAGTGAGAAGTTCTTTCCTTACTGCGTATTATCAAATACAAAGTATTTTAAAATTCCACTATTGCCACTGACATTGAAGAAGTATGCAAGCTATTAGAAACTTTAGTTCATGGAAGAACAGAAACCATCATTTTCTGAATATTTTAAATACTATGCAAGAGATGTTGACTGAGTTTACATTTTCACCTGCATTATTTCACAGAATTAGTCAGAATCACAGTTGGAATAAACATAAAAAGAACACTGCAACATACCTGTGTGACCATGCTCTGTATATACGTGGTTGGATGCTGCTGCTTTTGTTGAACAGCACTTTCTATTGCTACTTTCGCTACAGTGCTTGGATCCGCTCCAGCTGGCACAGCAACCATAGTTGCACTGCAACCAGCATTGTTGGGGTCACTGATTGTAACAATTCTAACTCCTACTTTATTTGGAATTCCTGGAACAGTTTCCCTGTCATTATCCTCTGCTGGCCTCTTTACAGTTTTGCATTCTGCTGTGCCATTAGTAGACCGAACTTCGGATGACAGGGTAGACTGGGACACTCTAGGTCCTGAGTGTGGAACTGCTATGATTTGATGCCCCTGTATAACAGAGGCTGTAGATTGTGGTGAGACAACTACACTTGGGCGTTGCTGAGGCACATCTGAATTCAAACTTGAAGCTAGAGGTCCATTAGGTAAATCAGTGTTGGTACCACTAAGTTGCTGGGTTAACAGTTTTGCAGCCTCCTGTGTACCGCTTAGAACAGGTGAACCACTCAAAGTTAATACAGGCCCATTAGAAATTCTTTCCCCTTGATCACCTTTGGCAGTATCTTGCTGCGTGGTATCCAAATTCCCTTGTTGTTCCACTGAAGATATCTCACCATTTCCTACATGATTGGAAGTTTTGTGATTTGGAATGTTTTTGCTCAAATGAGAACCATCTCCTTTATCAAAATCACAGATTCCGTTAACTAGGGGCTTCTTCAAATCACTTTTAATTTCCTGTGTGTCCATTTGTTCAAAGTTCTGCTTTCCAGGAGCTCCATTCTCACCCATTTCTAATGATGGCCCATTACTGACTTGTGAGCACTGATTGGCCTCATTCTGAGTTTTCCCTGAGTTAGAAGGAGGTAGACTGGAGTCACTATACTTTCTCCCATTTAAAAGACTTCCCACCTGCATTTCATTTTCTTTTGCATCCCCATTGCTGGTGTTTGCAGCTCCTCTTCGGCAGGAAGGATTCTCCATAACTTCAATTTTACGTTCATGAATGTGTAAACCTGTTGCTTCCTTTGCTTCTTCCTCCTTTTGGCAAATTATTTTATCACCTTTGAATGGGGGAGCAGCAGTACATGGTGATTGTCCAGCTGAAGGTGCTTGAGTAGGTGGAAGTGTTTGCACCTGTAGCCCAACTCCTGTCTGTGCTCCACTCACTGCAATTCCTGCTGGAGCAATTATTTGAGTTGCATTTCCCTGACTCACAGTTGCAGTAGCAAAACTCGTATTTGGCACAACTGTTATCGTAACCTGGTTGCCAGTAGTCCCTTGGAAAATAGTTGCTGGGCTGTTTGAGATCAACTGGCCTGGCAATATCTGTAAATTAGAAATGGGTACTGTTTGTACTGCCCCTTGGGGCTGGATTGCACCTGGGACCAGCTGAACATTTTGCTGCCCAACTAGCAGCTGCTGAGTTGGAGACTGTCCTTGAACTCCAAAACCCGGTGCCTGGTTATTGGCCATCTGATAAACCACCTGAGGGCTAGGAGCTCTTGCATTGTTAGGTGGAGGAATCTGTGGAGCTGGGAGTATAAGCTTTCCCCCTGGAGTTGAGGGGCCTCTTTTTGGAAGGAGCAGTTGTTTTATCAGACTAGACTCACTAGAGTTAGGCTGGCCAACTCCTGTGTTAGCTTGTTGTGACTGAACTTGCATTTGTATCGGTTGTTGTACCTGTACCTGCTGCTGTGATGATGCTGGTGAATGCTGCTGCTGCTGCTGCCTCTTTACAGAAAGCATCTGGCTGACAGTAGGAGGGGGTCCTTGTGACTGAGGAGTGGTAGATGAAGATGACATAACTGCAGGGACTTGATTATTTGTAACCGGACCTGGGGATGGTGAAGAAGATGGAGTAATGGTTGGCTGTCCAGTCAACTGGACAGTTTGACCAGCAGGAATAGAAGCTGGATTAGCAAGCACTATTTGATGAATGGCTGGTGCATATGTTTGACCTTGCTGAGCTGGCTGGCTTACAATCACTACACTTTGCTGGGATGGTGCTGGGGGCTGCTGCTGTGGCTGCATTGGCTGCTGTACCACGGCAGGTGGAACTTGCTGAGATGGCAGAGGCTTTGGTGCAATATTCTGAAACCCTACCCTAGATGTTGGTGGGTTTTGGACACCTGCAATTGTAACCACCTGCCCAGCTGCTACTTGGAAATTTTGAACTGTGGTGGCAGAAACAATGTTGGATGCAGAGGTTGTGACGTACTGCTGTGGTGCTATGATGACTGTATCTTGTTGCTGGTTGCCAGCAGAGGACTGCTGAGATGATGTCTGCCCAGGCTGTGACGATGTGCTGATTAGCTGTTGACCCTGTGAGACTGCTGAACTGCATGCTGGTATGTTTTGTACTCTGCCAAATATATGACCCTGAGGTACAGCTTGCTGAATTACCGTAACAGGAGTGCCTGAAGGTATCTGTCCTGGTACCACTGCATGCAGTGGAGACTGTTGTTGAATTACAGGTTGGTGGTGAAGCAATGTCTGAGAACTAACAACAGTAACAGACGGCTGTTGTCCTGTAGTGCTGTGATTTTGATTAGAAACTTGTGGTGCTCCTCCTACAGCAATAGTAACAGGAACTGCAGACTGGGGAACAGAGCTCTGTATTACTGTGGCCTTCACTACTTCACAGGATATTGGACCTTTATTCTGTATAACAGTCACTGGAGCATTTTGTTGCTGCTGTGTATGAACAGAAGGATTTTGCGGAATTCTAGAAACAGTCTGTGCCACAGTATGAACACCTTGAATTGGAAAAGACATCTGTGTTGCTGTCAAAGTTGAAGACTGGTTAATAGGGGTCCTCTGATAGTGATTTCCTACGCTTGGTAGCCCATGAGGGATTCCTATTGAAATAAACACAGTAAAAGTTTGGAAGCAAAAAACACATTAACATAACAAATTTTTAAAAAGCAAGTGCTTGAATTTATAATTCTATATGAAGCAGTTTCTTTTCTCAGCTATACTGCACCGGAATTAATGATGCAGCAACAATGGTGTGTCTGCTGACTGACAAGTTTATGGGTTACACTTCAATACTAGAATGGCATGCAAGTACACACTGCAATATTATTCCTAACATTATTGAATAAAATAAATCAAAACATGTGGTCCTGACTTCCAAGAGTTTCAAACTATTTTCAAAAACTTTTGTCTTTTATTGTCAGTTCAGAATCAATGCAAGATACTTGATATTTAATTAATTTTAAAACCTGCTGGCGAAGGAGACGAAGACACATCAGGAATTGAATCAACCCGGACAACTGGGGTAGACGAAGTTGGTTGCTGCTGATAGTACATCTGAATAGGAAGTGGTATAGCTCTCCTTTTCACTCCTACCACATGTATATGTGCTTGACCATTGTTACTTGGATCTTCTACTCTCTTCACTGTATGATTTGGAAAGACAGTTCTGCCAAACACAACATAAATCTATGTTAACAAAGACAATAACTTGATCCTCTTACACTGTTTTTGTTTCAACTAACTGCACTAATGCCTGTATCTTTGCAATACAGCAGGATTCTCCAATAGCACCTGAGCATTCCTCATTGAGGACTAACAGGTCCACCAGATGGCTGGCCAAGATCTCATACAAGCTAAGTGAAAACTACAATACCACCATAAAAAGAAGGAACCCTATCAAAGATCCTGAAATAGAATGAAATAAAATTAAACAAACTCTAAACATTTGATTCAATTAAAGTTCCCAAACTGGATGTCTTTCAAACTCAACTTGGTGGATCTTTTCTCAAAGAAATCTAAAGCTACAAGTTAGTATTGAGCACATACAATTGCTTCTTTATTGTTGCAAGAATTTTTGCCTTACCGCAGACATTTATAAAATCCAGTTGATGTTAGGATTCCACCTCGAGCTAATTTACTACAGGTAGAGAGGTATTCAGAGTACATTTCTGCTCTAGAAACTGAGCAATCAAGATTCACCTCAAAATGTGCATTCAACCTAAGGATGAAAAAATAAACTATGAAGCAAAATATAGAGAGTACTTTTAAAAGGGTTGTTAAAACATTTCTGTCTAATCACAGAGACTTTTGAGACCTAATAACAACATGGAAAATAGCATTTTAGTATATTGTCTTGTTAAATGTCTGTTCCATACTTTCTCCCTGTTCCATACTTTCTCCTTCTCACTACTTGTGATTCAACACATAGGACTCCTAACACATGTAGTCAGCTTTACATGCAACATCTTATTTACATATGTAACACGCAAAATAGTCTCTACATATGACTTTATTGTATATTCAGACACAAAGCCAAAAAAGAATGCATTGTTTGGTGAGGTCTCTGCCCCACAGCTCTATTCTTATTTCTTAATGATTCTACTTTAGCAAAAGATGGACTGAATGCTAGCTAATTCTTTATCAGAAATTCCTATCAAAAGTCAACATTTGTATCAAAACCAAATTTTTGTTAACTGATCTGCTAATGCAGTCTTACTTTAAAATACAAGTAAAACCAGAGATAGAATAACAGTCTCAACCCTGTCATTCTGATAGAGGTGGGGAGGCAGAAGAGAGGGGACTAGGACTCCAAGATTACAGTATGCACACAAACACACACACTCTCATTCCTGGAGTCCCACACTACATAGACATCAATAAAATCCTTGAACAACCTACTCTGCCTAATGTTCAATTTCCAGGGAGAAAAAGTATTTGCATCTCCTACAGACTCTCCACAAGCACACAGACCATCCAACCCCCAACCAGGAAGCTGTGAGAGAAGAAAACATTTTCTATCAGTTTAATTTTTTCTTTCAGATCCACTACTTTAACCCAGAGACATGGGAATGGTTCATCCCCAGCAGCAAATGGAGGTAAGTAACAACTCTCACACAACGCTCAAATATCAGTACCAGAATATAGGCTCTGACAGAATAAAAATATTTTTTAAATTGTCAGCATTTACTATATGGTGCTAACACTTTGGAAAACTACACCACATTCTCCTTTGTAGAGACTTAAACTCCAAATATAACTAGATACTCCAAAAGAGAAAAAGCAAATTATTACATTCTCTCATAACCAGTAGAGAGTAAGTATAACGCCATTTCAACCTGCAGTTGAGTTACAATTTTACTGTTACAAAAATTGAGATCACATTGTGTAACACAAAGTCTAGGTATTAATGAAATTTGGCACATCAGAAAAATGACTGTCCAGTTGGGTATGTTATGCTGACACACTATTACTGGTACTAGCGAACTGAAGATATTCAGGACTTATAATGGTGAAATGGGATCTGCGATCAGCACTTTACTGTCACACGCACTTACTGTCACTTACCTTACAAGGATTCCTACTTGGGCTAAGCTGGCTAATAATATATCCAGGAAGGTCAGTTTAAATACCTTGTCTTTCTGCTGCTTCTAAGAGATAGTAACTTTTCTAAATTCTACTGCTATGGTTTACTTATTTTCCCATTTCTCTCAACAGGAAGCAATGACTAAAACATACCATGAAAATTTACATGAATGTAAGACACTCCACATTAGCATTGATGAAAATGCTTGGAAGAGGCTACTCCTCTGCTCTCAATTGACACTTTTATTTTTTTTTTTTGGCAACACAATTAGTATTTAAGGAGAATTTTCAGGACTAGATGTTAATTTTTTATTTTTTACTAGCTCATACCTAACCTAAGACTGGAAGTACAAAATAATGGTATTCAATATTGACAGCTGCAGAAGCACACAGAATCAAAAGCAAAGCAGAAATTCCAAAGCTTCCTGATATAATGCTTTATGGTTTGCTTCAGTATTTTCTGTCATTTGATGACATCACACAGTTGGTACCTACCCATACTTATTTTAACAGTTGAAACTTCTACTTTACATTTTATACAGGGTACAAAATTCACATTGCCTACAACTTTATCACTGAAAGCTAGATGTCCAATGCTCTCTATAGTCACTAGGGAGAAGGTAGCACCAGAAGGTAATTCATAATCTCTTCAGAAACTAGGTAGGTAAAGGTAATTCATTTTACTATTGGGGGAATCTCCCACTCAATTAAAAAGGCAGCCTAGAAAACTAGCTTTGGCTAGAGACCAACTTGCAGATCGCTAAATTAAGCTTCGGTGATCATAACTCCAGGTATCCCTGTTTAAATGTCTAAACGTGAAATATTTCAGTCTTTCAGTGGTACACATTAATAATACTTTGCAGTGTGCAAACAGAAGCACGGGAACAACATCAGTTGACCACAAGAATCTGCAACATTTCTCCCATACAATCAAACCTTCACTGGAAGTTGAAGTAAAACTAAATTATTACCCAAAGCACTAAGCTTTGACAAATTCTACCCACTTTATCTTGAAGGCCCCTGTCTGATCAGTAAGACAATTGATGAAAAAGTTGTGAAGGAGCAAAGGTGGAAAGCTCCATCAGGTACCGAGTAACACAAATATGTAAATCTACTCAGATTCTAAATAAGTCAAATAGTTCAGAAATGTCACCCTCCGTCCACCTGAGAACCACAGGTGGAATAGTTTTTCCTCTAAATATCTGACAGCAACAATATTAGTTAAGAACAAGAGAAACTGGATGGAAAAGGCTTTGACCTTCCTTAACTTGCTCAACGTTCAGAATGATCACGTGAGAGTTTTGCAGGGCCTAGCTTCGTAATTTGGTAATTACTTTTACATTGGTGCAGTAATATAGCAACACATAACCAGATGAAAACACTCATGAAACAGATAATGCTGCTTGACAATTTAAAAAATAAATAAAATCAAGACCAGAGTTAAAAAATCAAATTAAAGTCTATTCTAAGCGAGAAAACCACTGATTTCAAGTATCAGCTATTTAAGAGTGAATATTCTGGTTGAGTTTTTTCTTTCATACTTTTTCAAAGCCATGACACAGCGGTTTTGCTTTATTCTTTTCAGAAAAATCAGTCTAACAGTACATAGAAGCAAGCTAGAAAATTTTGTGACACATGAATACAGGATTTTTTCTTTGTTTTTCTTCTTCATTAGAATATCTGAAATAGAACTATACACTTACCACTGACATGCAAATTTCTCGCTGTCTATTTCTACTATTCCTGGTGGTGGAGCAACATGTGGTGCTGTCCTAGAGGCTGTGGACAATAAGGGGAAGAAAAAACAAAACAAAACAAAACTTGCTGAAATGATTTTTGTTCTCCTGAATGAAGAAGCACTTCAACTCCATGACTTTCACTGGTACAGTCTCTCCTGTGTGTGTAAGCAAGGATGTATCCAGCTAAGGCAAGTCACAAAGGTGCACTAAGCAGACTACAGATTTGCACCACAATTTACCAAAGTGAAGCAGGGCAGGCCAAGGCCAGAGCCACCACTGAAGTCCAATCATGACATAAGCACTTAGTGAACAACAGTTTCCAGATTCACAATCACGATCCATGATCTCAGCATTTTATAGAGTACTGAGCATGATTTAAGACTGGCACAATACTCCACCAGAACAGGCACAAATACACAGCAGTTAATTTTTCCAATTCCTAAGTGGAAGGAAATATAATGTAAAGAATTTTGTTGTAATGTCACATCAGTTCCTTCTATTCACTCTTGTTCATCCCCTTAGTCGCATTCTTTTCCAGTCACTTTCACTGTGATATCTGCACCCATTCCAGAAACAGTACACTTAGACATGCAAGCCAGGTTCTTTCTACATTTCTTCCCCAGAACAAATAGCTGTGTTCCATCTTGTGCACACTTGTGGTATACTGCTATATGCTTTTATTAGTAAAGACAGAATGAGGTACATATGCTACTCCCCCTGACCAACAATAGCTGTGTCATCAACTTCCAAAGTGCCAGTATTCAATCCCAAAATAAAACTGCAAAAATTAATCATAACTAAAATTTAATTTACAATTAAAAAAAACACTTTCAAACTTTAAACAACAGTTAAAATTTGGTTCACATCACAGTAAGCTGTTTAGCAGCTTCAATAGAGGCACGATTCTGTGCGTTTATCTCATCTCTGCAATTCTATCAAATACCATATATTACTGCCCAATAATATTCTGTGTAAAACACAATATGAAATGGACCTCCAATTCTCTACAAATCATGGGAACAATCTAGAATGGACACTTTTTCTTTCCACTGAACAAGTTAAAATAAGGAGTGTACGTAACTTTCAGTAAATTTTCAGATTAGCAACTGAAAAATACTAAGATTCTTTTAAAGCTTGTTTCACAACAGTTTTGCCTAACCTAGCTTTATATTTGCTTTGTGAACAAGAATCTGAAAAAGTTACTGTATGTTATGCATAATGCTATACTTATTTATGTAAATTAATCAGAAACCTACAGAAGATGAAAATCATACATACTCTTCTACAAAATTTGCTATATGGCATGTTCTCTCGCAGCGATACTAACCTGGGACACCTGTTGCATGGGCCTGTGAAGAACCATGATCCATTACTTGTGGTCTGACATCCGGTATTCCTTGCTGGCTAACGCACTGATGTTCAATGAGTTTTACAGCAGTAAGTGCATCAGGTCCAAACATCTGGATGTCCATAGAAACCAGACATACTAATGTATCTAAAGTATTAAACGTAAAACCAACAATGACATTAGGACAAGACAAATGAATGCTGCTGGAACACATTGATTTGCTTTAAAATTGCCATGTGTTGAAGGAAAACAAGCCTCTATATGCTTCTACAGTTTGAGGGTTTTTTGTTTGTTTGTTTTTGTGGATGTTTTTTGTTTTGTTTTGTTTTGTTTTTTTAAAAAAAACACACTTCATGGCATGGCAAAAAAAGCAAGCCTTCAAAAGTTTTAGCTCTCCTAGTTATTAGGATCATCAACTTCTTGAGCACACAAAGAATAAATTTTAGTAAAACTTCCTATTCTATTACCCACCCCTAAGCTGCACAAACACACACAAGCAAGCCACATTTTAAACCACTGAACATGATATATTCTTAAGTCTTTTTTCCTACATAAGTGAGAGTAATACATTTTGCTTCTCCCTTACCTATGCTCTTCTCTACTTTAGCAATCTTTGAACAGGCCACTTCTCCCATTTCTGTAAGCATGTATAGCACCTCAAGTGCTGAGATTACAAGCAGCACATCCGGTAGCGTGAGATGACATATGATCTCTTTATAGGATTCTTGATCCACATATTCACAAATTAAGACACCATTATCTTCAGCCTTACAAAGATTTGCCAAGATTTCCATGCCTGAAGAACAAATACAAAATAGTTTTAAACAGTAATAACTACAATTCTCATACAACAATAGAATAGCTAGAGATCTTACCTCTCATTTTTAAAAATCTATCCCTTGACATGAGGCATTTTGTAACAGTGTGAAACATTAGATGAGTAGTTTTGAAATCAACAGGATCCAAAAGAAGCTGATGAGAAAAAAAAAAATAATAAAAAAATCTGTAACTAATACTATCCATAGTGCTACTGGTTCAAATCCTTAAATCTGCATGTCAAAGTATAAGATTCAAGAGTGTTTAAATGCAGCGTATGTAAACGACTTTTCTGTTCACAAAACAGAACCCTGTGAGCTTTTTATTGTAGCTGGCGTTTTGAGCCCCCTCCTCCTTTTCTGCTCTGAAGTAGCAGTCTAAATTACATTTTCCAGTGCTCAGAATAAGGAAAATAACTTTATTCCCAGGCAGTCAACAGTATACACAAATATATTTTAATATCTAGCAAAGAACAGAACTTGAGTAATGACAAACATTCCTTCCCAAACACTAATACAATCATTTATCCTGTTTCTGTCTACTTCTGCTGCTCAACCAGAGCTCTCAGACATTATAATACGTAACATTCTTTCTTACTCAAGAAAAGCTGGATACATGGTAAATGAAAACGCCATCTTTTTTTCAATATTCAGCAGTGGACCAATACTTCAAGTCTCATTCTCTGATACTATGCATTTTACTTTAATTATCTATATATTTTAAAATGTAAGGAATATCTGAACATATCTACCTATAAAATCTGTATAATTTATCTGCACAATGATATGACATACTGAAACAGTGTATTTTATTACATTCAAACCTCTTTGAAAAGAAAACGATGCCTCACATGATTCAGGCAGTATACCCAGTGGCATATGACTAGCTTACTGGTGCCCACTACACATGGAATAAACCCCTCTACCACCTCCTTCCTCAAACGTACCATTTTGAAGTTATGACTAAAGGTTACAATTATAAAATGAAGATGCTAGTGTATAGTCTGCAGAATTGAACTAAATTTCCTTTCTTCTGTCTGGGAAACTGAACTGGGAATTATGCACTATGAATATCTTGTATCTCCCTATACAATCAGTCTTCTTCATGTGAATTTATTCTAGCAAACTGACACATACAATCTGCATTTTTGTTTTGGCTCTGAATACTTGTTTTCAAATTGCTATTTACAAATTCAGAGAATTATTTCCTGCTTCACCCAATGATCAAAGAAAAAAATAATTCATTTAATTAACACTAAAGTAATACTTTTATCAAACTATATTTTAATTGTTCTGATTTGAAGCACATTACCTCTGCTGCAATATTTCCCAGCGTGTCAAGCCCCAACTGCCGTAGAGAAATAAAGTGACTGTGAGCAGAGAGTAGCAGGAACCGAAGACAAGTACGATTAGCTGCCAAAAGTTTAACATTTCCCTCTTCAAAAGAAAGATTACGTAAAATCACTGCGATCTGAAGTACCCGCTGCCCTTCAATATCATTAATGCCCAATTTGCGAGGGGGATGAAATAAGGATTCCCAAATCCATTCTTCTGATGGAATATCTACAAAGTAAATACATACACGTTAGTCCTTCCTTCACTATATTTACCAACATGTTTGTATTAAGATTAGTCAAGATGTCTCACCTTGAGATTTGCTTCTGTCAGAAATTAGGTCACGAACTTCAATATCCTCAACAATATCCTTCCAAAACTGAAGAAAGAATTAAAAACACACTTAATTTCTAGGGGATGATATTTCTTTAAATATTAATTATTTTTATTTCTATTATGTTAAAATATTGAAAAAACATGAAAAGCATTGTTCTTTAAAAATTTCCTAGTTCCTTGATTCACCTAATAGTAGTCACATTTTTCACTCATGGGATGATATGCAAGATGTTCAGTACTTTACATTAAGAAACTCTTCCTTTCAAGCACCAGAAGTACGCATTCATGATCAACCAACACTACCACAGAAGTACTTTGCTGAAACACATACTGAAACTATATGGACAGTTTTCCACAAACAATTAGAAATTCAACAATTCTAAGTGGGGAAAAAAAGTACAGTTCATCCTCCTTCACCTCTGACAAATAGTGAGTTCCTAAAGCAAAATATGGTGACTCCACTCGGTTTCAGTACATCTTACACTCCTGCTAGAAGTACAACAGTCAGATTTCTATCTGGAGAGTTTAAAGCTTCTGTTATGTTTTCCACGTCATAAATCAATGAAAAGAGAAGCAACAACCACCATCACCAAAAACCTTTATAAGCAAAACAGAATGCTTCAGCAGACTGGAATTCAAATTATTTTACAAATATATGGCCTGATCTGTAAATGGTTGCTTATGTCACTAGTCCTGTGGAAATTCAAGAATTAATCAAGGGATTAAGGTTTGCAAGCTAATAAAAATACTCGTTGTGATGTATATTAATATAAAAATATATAATGATATAGACATTCTAATGTGTATATTATAACAAAAATATAAACATTCATTTGACTAATAAAAATTTGTGCATTCCTTTGACTCACTAATGAAATACAGCTCCTCTTTTGGCTATGATCACAGAATAAAACCACGAATAAATCTGGATAAAAAAGGAAGGATGGGAAGTACAACCAGCTGAACAGCAGGAGAAATTTTGCTATGCAAATGTAATTACTAAATTACAGTATTCATATCAAGCTTGACACTATTATTTTCCTGAAAGATAGAATACTACAGATTTTCTAAATTGGAAGGAAAATAATTTTATTTTCCATTGCAATGCTGCTAAATGACATCCAAGTGCTGTTTAGTAAAAAGGATTACTTGCACAGAAAGGATTATTACCTCATTTTAGCAAAGACAAGAACAGCCAGATAAAAGTCTAACTTCTTACTGTTTGTGACAAACAGATTTTTCTAATTAATACTGAGCCTATCATCAAGAGCCACAGAAGACAAAGACATGCAGGCAAAATTTGCAGAATGTACTTAATTCTGAGCTGCCTTTACTTTTAGAGAGGGAGACTATTTAAGGAAGAGGCTTCAGTCATTATCTTTAAAAGTACACAGAAATACATTGTCTGGAAATTTACCAGCCAGTACACACTTTGCTTTAGAATGTTTCCTTTTGGAAAAGCCATGAACACAGTAATCCGTCACATTTCCCTGCTACTTAAAAGAAAAACCTCAGAAGCTTTTCAAGATTTGTTGTGTAATCAGGTAAGTATCTTTAAAAAAAGAAGTTAATATCGAACAGAGATACTTAAAGTCTTCCACTTCAACCTGAATCTCTTTGGAAGAGGCCGAAGTCAATCACAATACAATGTTAAAACCGCTGTCACACATTAAATGTTAAAACAACATCATCATATTTTGCTAGCTGAATCCTCCAATAATCCACTTTTCGCCATGCAATACTTAAGTGTATAGTCCAAAATGAAACATTTAAAAACCTCTGGCAATATAAAGTCGTAAAGGAGTAAATTTTTCTATCTGGAAGGCAAATCATCCTAGATATGTGCTCAAAAGGATGGAAAATGAGGATTTAAGTTTTTTGCAGATGAAGACACTACAGACGCTGCTAAAGATAAAGCCTCAAAGTGCTATGGCTAAAGATGAAGACAGGAATATATTGTTGGAAAACTGTACATCTCACCTAAAACTTGCAGAATAAACAGATCCATGCTAGTTGCTTGAGCAACTGAGAAAGTCTCCCCTTCCTAAAGAAGCAGTCTGAAAAAATGCTAGTTGTCAGCTCAGATGAGATTATCTTTTTCAGAAAAGAACAGAACGTGGCTCCCTTCTGTAAGTTAAAATGAGAGATACACCAAGGCACCAAATAAAGTTTACTTACACATAACGGTTATTCTTCAAATTCTTTCACTATATAGCCATGCTGTGAGCATAAGATGCTAACCACTCCAACTAGAGAATTTTTGCCTCAGGATTACCTAAAGCATATGCACAAGCCCGGTTACCTACATGAAGCACACCAGAATAATGTGCATCCCCCAGTTCTTCTGAGTCATATAGATCGGGAAAGGCTCTTAAAGCTCTAAGGAAGAGAATCTGCAGGATAGGACATGAACATGCAGACAATAAAACTTCAAAAACAACAATTAAAAAAATGCATTATTTTTCTCTCTTGCATGTTTATTTCTACATACAGAAGCAATGTGGGTAATAACGCTCACTAAGAACACTGCTTTACCTGTGGAAGTGTCCCAGAGTCTTTTGCTTGCTCAAAACTGTAGGTTTGCATTCCCAAAGCCAGCATCTGTCATTGGTGTTTCAGCAAGTGCAAAATGCCTACTGCAGTAGCAAACCAGGCTTCCTGTGAGCACTTCGCAGATTTTAAGATTTTAAACATTCTGCAAAAGCTCTACTGACATCACCAAATAACTCAGAAATACTATCCAAAAGATAGTACCACAAAAAAACTTCAGAAATATTATCCTACATCCTCCATTCAACAAGCCAGTAACTTAAAAACAGCTTATCAGCAAGTAATGTGTTCCAAGAATACAAGCAGCTAAGACACAAACTATTATATGTGGCATTTACTGTACGTTAGAGATGGATTGCTAACTATAGAGGGGTCAGGATTTCCCAGGACTTTAGCTGTTGACAAGCATGTTGCAACAATGAATGTACAGATGGAAGCCTGATAAGCATGTATCACTATACTGACCTCCAAAACACCTGAAAGCTTTACCATACATATAGCTGAGGTGAGTTCCTAGCCAAGGAAAGAGACATCTGTCTCCAATTATTTAGAAGATAGAACAACTTTCCGTTTGATTCCAACAAGCTATCTTCTAGCAGGTACCATTACATAGAAGAGTTGACTACCTCCCTCAGAAAAGTTACTATTCTCTTCAGGGATTGACAAACAGCTTGAAGCAATACTCTCGTGCACTGCATGTACAGTTATGTATGGAATTAAAAGAGTGCGGCCAGCCTGGCCTACGACAATCAAGGTCAGGCATAAAATCTAGTTGTCCAAGCATTTTAAAAAAATGTGGGTTTTTTAAGAGATGCTATAGCAAACAGATTTCAGCTGACCCCCATACAAACAATAATGCAGAGTCAACAGTGAATGTGAATTCTGCATCTTTCACTCGGACAGAGAACTTCATGAAACCCAAAGCGGATTCCAGGACACTTAAAACCTCTTCAGAAAGAAAGAATGAATGAAAGAAAGTCCTTGATAAGACTTTTCGGAAGGTAAATTGTACTTTCCATTCCTTAGCTGGAATGATGAAGCTTGTTAATTACAAAACCCCTTACAATACAGTTGGGAAAAGCCACCAATAAAAAAAGAATTGCACCTTGTTCTGAAAGTTATCTTCTGTGATTCTGGTGAAATACAGATGTTTCCATGTCTCGGACAAATCTTCACACTGGAATCACATGTCCTGCCACTAAATGATCAAAAAACCCACTAGCACTAGGATTACCTACAATGATCTCCACCTTGTACTTCTGAATCAAGGTGTTCATATGTCTTAAGTTCAGAATGAATCTGCAGCCTCTATTCCTCTTCTTCACAAGGAAAGAGTTGGTCTGAATTGCCTTCTTTTTTGCATTTAAGCAGACTGGTTTGATTGCTCTCAGTCCGCTCAACATTTGTTTCCTGCCTAAGCAGCAAAGATCCCCGAAAAGGACGGGCACGGGCAGAGAATGACAAGGAGGAAAACAGACTTAAATAACCTACATATAATGTTTGTGATCTGTTACAAGAGAACAAGGTGAAACACAACAAAATTTTTGTTTCCCCGAAAGTAAAGGCAAAAGTGAAAAAAGATGAGTTAAATCAAGCTTTCTGGGCGCGTCTTTGAAAAATGTGCTTATATCACAGAGGCAAGAAAAAACCAATTTAGCATCACAAGCAGTTATTTATTCCCTACTATAAACTACAGATAGCTGCAATCTGATACTACGTAACAGAAATGAACAAGAAAGGATGAGAAAGTAAAGCTCTTTATTAACAGATATTCATATATATATATTTTAGATCACGATAACACACTGGTAATAGGAATATAAAGCTAAAACTTGGAAGCAAACAACGCTTGACTACGTGACATCCAGATGCTACAAGATAACGGACAAAGGTAAAGAACAAGAAAGCCAAGTTCCTTTGGAAAAAGATGCACAGAATTATACAGAATTCACTGGAAATCAGATTAACCACGTTACTGTCCATAAAAACAATGGACATTTGAGCCTACAGATCATGTAATGTAGCAATGATCATGACTTATTGTCCAAGAAAAATATGACAGCAACTGGAGTCAAGTCAGCTTAACAGATCACTGTGAGAGACAAGAAAGGTGACATTTGAAAAGTATTTCAGGCATTTAAACGCATAAAGATCTCACTCTAAGAAAGACTCACTATCAAGAAAGGTTCAAAGAATAAATTCAAGTAAAGAAAATTATTATTAAACTTATACAAAGAACAGAGAGAACAGAGTTGGACAACAAAAGAAGAATGTCACAAAAAAAACAGGGGTGGGACCGGGACAGAGAAGCAAAGCGTTATGCAAAGCAATAAAAAAAAAAGCACAAAAACTGTGTAAGCATGGATTTTGGAACTCTACAGCTAGAAGAGGCCTTAAGAAGTCCAAGAACATGAAATCCAAATGCTTAAATTGAAGTAAAGAGAAATTAATGGTGCATGAAGAAATTTCATGCAATTGTTCATATACTAAATGACATAGTGGGCAGCTGCTGGAGACATGAAAGAAATACCTGGAAAAACAGCTAAATCTATGTGATTATAAGCATGCTATAGAAACAAGTTACTCTTGACAGACAAACTATACTCACAAGCGAACTCTGCTAACATGAGGAAATTCAAAGAGAAATGAAACAGTGTAAAAAAGGGAAAGCTTCCAGAGTAGATGAGAAAACGTCTGAGCAGGATGTCATCAGAGCTTGGGGATGGGGACAACAAAACGAGATACTGGCTAACTGTCAGTTATTCCAATCCTTAAGTAAGGACGCGCAGTCATTCCAATTAACTAGAGATTTACACTTATTGACAGCACCAGGAAAAATCAAGAGAGAAGAAAGCAACAAATTAACATAGCTATAAGGGATAACAGCAGGTTCAACTAAAATGATATTCAAATACTGACAACTATTGGAACAGATTCACTGACTAGTAAAGACATTTCATTCAGTTTAAAAGGAAGCATTGTAGAAAGTGAGAAAGTGTGTAGCACTGCAGAGAAGATAATGGAAATTACAGATTTTCCAGTTTTTTATAATGCAGTAAGGATTGGGAGGTAGGGGGAAGGTACTTGATTCCCTTCAACTGGAACAGTAGTGATGTTGGAGGACACAACTAAATAGGCAAGCTCCTTTGCTCATAAATATGACATTACTGAACTAATAGACTGCTCTGAAAAAATCATGATACCACATGTGTAAAGTAGAATGATTTTAAGTCAAAATTAGAGAATAGCAGAATTTAAAATCAAAGTATTGGTGCTGAAGCAATTGACAAATTCTTTAAGATAAATTAATACAGAACTCAAGAGCTGACTGCATACCAAACAACCAACAGTTACTGCATAGACATTTAAGGGTGGGAGAAATATTAATGGTGATGCTGTACCATTCCTAATGTGCAAAGATACAGTAGAATGAAGAGTAAAATAATGAAGAAAAACATATGGCCATTTTTCTTTATTGAAAACTAATTTAAAAATACTAATACAATTAAGAGACTAAAAATTAAATCAAGCTTAAACAAACATTAAAAACTTCCACAAAACATTTTAGTATAAATACGTAATTCTATAATTACCCCCAATGCCTATATAAAGACATTGAAATACAGAAAATAAACACCTCTATAAAATGCAAAGTTCCAAGTTTATGTTCATACATTTCAATAAGCAGGAGGAGGAGCCTGGAAAAAAGTTAGTAAGAGTAGCTATATAGATAAAATGACAATTATTCTTAACATATCTCATAGATCATTTATATTTGTTTTGCTGCTTAGAAACTATTTTCAGTTATATTTTTTTTTTTTAAATAAAACTGACATACCAGCACTTAAAACTTATATTCAATTACCAAGAATCCAAGTTTATAATTTCTCTATGAATCCTGAATTTAACTCTGAGAATCATTTCCAGAACGGCTTCAAGATTTCTAATATTACTCAGCTACCCCACCTCCCAACCCCAAAACTCCAACACATGAAAAATCCACTACAGTCTAAGGGTAACATTTACAAACTCGACAAAGCTTCTATTAATCCAATTCCTATTAATTTAGAATGCATTTGTCTAAGAAATTGCTTTCCCCACCCTACTTTCTATGAATCTCTAACATTCGTGTGTTCATGCCATCACTGTACTTTAACTCATAATTCTGCAGTTTTCCTCTCCCACTTAAAAACTCTTTTCCATTTTCAGCTTTACAGAGATTTCTAATCTGGTGCCATTGTAGTAGAGAAACAAACTGGAACAATACCTTACAAAATCAAGACACAAACAACTGGCAGCAAAATAAAAAAGCCCAAACAAATAAAAAAGAATTCTTTAAAGATAATGTGAACAGTGAAAAGAGGGAGACACATTCAATAGCCATTCTATTAAAGATATAAAAGTAAATTTAAAAAAAAAAAAAAAAAACAAACAGAAATACAGTCTCTACTATGCCAATCAAATATCTTTCGCTTATGTCATGAAGCTCCCATAATGCTTCCCTTGATCTCTGTTTTGACACAGCCACAGCTGCAATACAAAATAAACTACTTCCAGTAGTAGGGTCAAACAAATGCTTGAAGTAAGATGTTCTGAAAAATCTGGATTCTTGGCATTAGAGGTATTTTTAGATCTGGTGTTAGTTTCTGACATGCTTTCAGCAGTATTTCACTACAGAGTGGTACTATACATGTAGTAATGTTCAAAAATAGATCTTGGAGAGCATCCAAGTTTCTTATTAGTAAACCTTATTGCAGTTACAGTGGTTCTACTTAACACTTCATTAAAAACATTTATCAGAACCATCTGTCCTTATCTATCACAATTACTTAAGTTTATATAATTAATGAACATATAATAAATCAGAACTCTACGCAATTTTAAATGCTTACAGATCTACACGTGGTGCTTGTTGCTGCTCTAAATCAGCAACAGTCTGTGACAGTTTAGGGTAAAGTCAACACAGAACCGCTAAGTGTGGTTTTTTTAAAAAAAAAACAAACAAACAAAAAACAAAAAACCAACAACCAAACCAAAACACAACCTACAGAACTTCTGGTCATATTTTATAAGATTATAACCATTATTTTTCACACTTACCTTCAGTACATTTGAACCATGTTTTCAAGTTCATATACCAACAAATATGAGAGTTTACCTTTTTTGTTCTTAACTTTACCTCTGAAATTTTGGTTAGGGAGTCTATTCACTGCTACTTCAGCAATACTTATCATTTAACTAACACTACTATGGTCCAACTTGTCCCAAAAATGAGTTACATAAAAACAAACCAAAAGACAAATGGAAAAAGCTCCTAACAAATCTTTCTCTATAATACTGGTAAGACATTTCGGTACATGAGACGATTAAGAAATTGTGCAAAAACCTGGCAATGAGTTCATAAGGAGCTTAGTAGCTCATCTCTTCTCATTTTTACTTAATAAAAAGCATAAGTTATTGAAATATATTTTAATCTAGATTTCTTCTATTTTAGCCACATAAACCATCAACTGAAATTCAATTTAAGGAAATTGTGTATCATAGCAAATATGCTGAAATGTCAAACCTCTTTCAGCTATAATACATCTCATGCTCTCATCTACCTCAAAATGCTCACCTAGAATAAAGAGGAAGCATTTATAGGAAGAAACTTTAGTTATATTTTTACCTCATTTCATTACTTGTACTGTAGATCATGCCCTCTAGCAGAAAGATAAAAAAGCCTTGTGCAAAAATAGTTTAAATGAAACAAACTTGCAACATTGTTAGCTTATTTAAATTTGTACTATGCTTCTTAGGTTATGGACTTAATTTTATAATCCAGAATGTTTATTAACTGACAATAGCAGTCTTAAAACAAAACAAAAAAACAGCATTGTTTTCTCTTGCTAAATACGTTGGTCAGTTGCAGCATTTTTCCTCTTGCTAAATATGTTGGGTAGTTTTCCTTTTCCTCACACATTTTAGCTTTCTTATAAAAAGAAACATGGAACCTCTTTATTAATTTGCCTACACTTATTTTTTCTTAATACATTTCTTCCTCCTTATCCAAAAATTTTATGACAACTGTGATTTAGTGTCCTATTATGTTTAAATCAAAGGAATAAAGTTGAGAGTAATATGCTAGTATATCTTACAATTTTCTATCTCTTTAAAGGATTTGATACCCGCCATATGCAGCTCAAAATTATTTTAATAATTTTTAAATTACCTTAACAAAATCTCTATCAGTTTTCTCCTTCCATTCTTCTCCAAATACAGCAGAAAATGATCCTAAAGCTTTAAGCATAAAAAGCAGAATTTAGTAAAATAAAAAGATGAACATTTTTGTTTGATTTTTTACTAATCCATAAACTAAAGATTCAACAACACTACAGAGTTTCCCATTGTTTCCTTTTAATTTAAAAAAATCCTGTATGAAATTGTATAAACCAACTGAAATTTCTGTAGTCATTGTAAAACTGCAGTAGCAGTTAATTAAGTTTAAATTGAGAATAAGTAGTCCATAAAGAATGAACTAGTTTGTGAACCCTTTAAAAAACACACGGGAAACTTTTCCATAGCTCTTTTCCAGGACACAAGATGACTGCTCAATTTTCAAGCTCACATCAACCATCATTTTCCATGTGTACACTGTAAGCTGTAAACACTACTTTAGTGATTAAACAAATTCCCACTGTTTTAAAAAAAAAAAAAACTAACAGTAGCAGTGAGATTTTGACAGCACTCAATTAAAAGTCAATATTTAACTAGGAAGTGTAATGGGTGTTCTCAAGTGTTTGGTGGAGCCACTACCACAAATTTTCTAATCATTACTCCTTGAAAGCAGCAAAGACTCTGTCAATCTGACTCAAAGTCAATCCAAAAATAAATTCTGTCTTGCAATAGTTCTTTAATGAACTAACAATACATTTAAGTTACACTTAAACATTTTGGTTCATAATGTTTTATTTGTTTGAGCATTGTTTTGAGCAAAATGCTACAAATCTCAATTCCAAGACCACATCAGCTTTCAACTCACAGAATCCAAACCAAGGCTTACGCCGCACTCCAAATTGAAGACACTGTATACCCCCAAACCCCTGGGGCTGCCTTATCACATGCAACATAATTGTCATCCCAAACTTTATGGGGGGAAAGAAAAAGCTGAAGACGTAATTTTCTTGTTACTTAGAAACAGTGCATTATAAATAGTAACAATGATAAAACCTTAATTATAGACAAGCCAAATCTAAAACCCACATTAAATAAAGTTAATCAGCTATCATTTATTTACACCTGAAATTATCGTGAGAGTATTTTCATACTACCTGAAATTTGCTAATTACAGATTTCATCTAATCACCAAACCTGACAGATTTACCTTCATTATTTATAATATAAAAGCATGTAAGTATTTCAAATTGAAGCTTAATGCTTCAAAAACAAGTAAACACACCCCTCCTTCCTTTCCCCAATTTGCCCAATTAGTCCTCCTAATGCTGCTAGGACACTCCATGGATTTATCCAGAAGATGTAATCAGGTAAGATAAAAATGAGGTTTTCCCCAAGGAATAAAAAAAAGCAAGCCCATTACATGCTTGTCATTCCTCTCGGCTTTACCTCAAATATTTTTCAATATAAGAAATACTAATACAGACTATTTATGGAACAAGCCTGTGCTCTGAGTCCAAGTTAAGAACTTGAGAAAACACTGTCTGCCTTTGCAACATCCAAAAAAATCATAAAGTAGCAATACCAAACGTGATTAAATTATTTATAAATTCCTAAGTCCATACAAGTTCCATCAAAAGAACAGGGAAATGATGGCAAACAAAAATCTAGAGAGCAAGCATCCTGGAATCAGTAACATGCAGGACTAAGTTTCACTTGCGCTTCCTTTCAAACATTTTTCTTTGAAAGCTCTTGTGACTGAGCTAGATGTAGACACTAAATGACCAAGACCTAACCATAGCTGAAGGGCACAAGTACACATCAAAAACGTAAGAGAGAAGCTGGAGAACACTAACGCAATACTGAGGAGAGGAGGGAAAGCTACAAATCATTAAGTAAAAATGGTAATGATTAAAAAAAAACAAACCCGAAACCAGAAACCACACCACCAAACAGTATATAATGTCTAACACTGATTCTTCCCCAGAATTTTAAAACAGAATCTCTGACATACCATACTATGTTTGTGCTTACACATGCAAAGTAGTTTTCTACTCAAACAGATACGATCATCTGTACTAGCAGACTTAAATATACGTAGCCAAAAAAGCTCATTTGAGCAATTTCTTACGGTGGTAATTTCTGAAAATCAGTATTTAAAAAAAAAAAAAAAATCAGTACATAAAACCAGTAAATTTTCCTCACCACCACAAGATAGGAGCTATGCTGTTATGATTTTAGGATGGTTTAACTTCCCCCCTCCCCCTTGACAGAAAGACAAACAAGGAATTAACTATGAGCCACTTGGCATGGAGGTCATACTAAACAAGTCAGAAGAATTTATTTCACATTCTAAAGTATTTTGGTGGAATAGACTCTCTTTTAAAATATATGTGCTAATACACTAAGTAATCCTGAAATTCAGATTAAGATTTTTATCCCTTGAGTTTTGTATTCTGAATTTCACTACAGTTGAATGGGCAGTGAAGTATCAGGATAAAAAATATTAAGTGGGTCACTGTTTTCAGATTGCTCTTTTTTAATTTTTACATTTGTGACTGCTACTAGAAAAGAATTATGAAAAGTCAGCATGGTCCTACGAATTCAGAAGAAAGCAGTAACACATTACAAGCAGATGGAAATCCAATGCTTTAAATTTGAGAATCTTGAACAATTAAACTCTATCATTGAAAAACTAATTCTTACATTTCACTAACTGTTAAATAACACTGTTTTAAATTGCCTAACTTAAAAAATATTTGTAATGTCTGATAAAACTGTAACTGTGGACAAGGTAAAAGAAAAAGTAGACATAATTATATTACAGTGCAATAAATTATAAACATTTTCATTATCAAGAGTTGTGAAAAATGCTGTAACATGTATTGACTCTTTCTGTTGCAAAAACGTTGTTACATACTTACTGTCATCAAACACCCCAGCATTTGCAAGCAGTAAAGTGATGATTTTAGGGTCCTTTTCAAGCTGCATGACATGCTTGCTTTCATTTGAAAGAAGAGTACATACATTAATTGCAAAGTCCACTTCATTTGGGAGTCCAGACAACAGTGAAAGCACCAATTTATTATAGTCATTTGGTGAGTTAAAGTCCATAGACAGCCCATAGCTTTGACGAAGGTAATCTAAATAAGAAAAACAAAACAAAACAACATTTGCACAGCTAAACTAATTAATATTCAGATGATACATTAAGCAATATTATTATAAGTATTTTTTTTAAAGTTTATTAATAAGGTCTTGTGGGTTTTAACAAGTTTTTACAGTATGCAATTTTTTTTTTCCATTAGTCTTTAGCAAAAATGCTGCACACATTCTACTTAGCTGTGTACCTTTCTACTTAGATACTAATTCCATCATCATCTCCAGAATACTGCAGTATGTTCTCCCAAAGAAATGCTTTGAAAACGCAAACTTTAATTAAAGTAGAATAAAATTGTAATACAATTTGGAGTCACTTTATACACAACGAATTACACATCCGTTCCACAGAGTCCACCAGCTTCTGATTTGTTTATTGTTTCAAGATTGATACTTTGGTCATGGTGTTGATTCTGGCTCCTCACACATGTGCTTTATTCCTCAGATTTTAAAGTTTAATTAACTGTATGGTCAATTCAGGTATTTGGCTCTGTAGAGAAATGACTGATGTGACAGAAACACAATCTGCGAATTTTCAAGGTACATTTTTTCAAGAGAAGAAACTATTTAGGCCTGCTGATTAGAAAAATTTGTAAAGAAGAGAAATAGCTTATGAATTTTCAGATTTATTTTTGTTTTGTTCAGAGTTGAAAGTTTTCTTTCAGTGTATTAAATTAATTTGGAGTGATGCACCCATTTGACGGTTTTAACGATACTGTAAATTTATCTACACATTATTTCTGTAGCCTGTCGAAATACATTTTTTATATATATTTTTATATATATATGGGGAAAAAAATAGCACTTTTCCTCAAAAATTTACCTGACACACTGTGTTGCTGGTAGTTATAGGAAGTTGGAATTGCACCAATAGGAAGTTGTGGCTTTGGATTGCCTGGTTGTACCTCATCATCCTCCTCCCCAAAATGATGGACTTTTTCATACTTTTCTAGATAACTGGAATAAAAAAGCAAAGATTTTGAATATATATAGTACAACTAAATCCTTCATCCCCAAAGAGCTGAATTGCCAAAGGAAACAAACTGTATAAACATGGAGATTTGCTGGAAACAATAGTCAAAGTGGTATAAAACTTAAAACATGCGTCAGACTGACAATAGACAATACAGAAAATGCCTATGTGTGGAATTAGAGATTTAGATATTCAATTTCTTCACATTTCTCAACAACAATCCCTAGCTAAATTGCAACCCACTGAACGCTCTTGTGACTAAGTCCATTATTCCCAAAACAGCTGTTGCTACCCAAGATAACTCTGCAGGTGGAAGCATCATAAAAATCACTTTGTGCTGGTTACCAATACACATACTGAGGTGAAGTCCAGAAAAATACTTATTTCTTTTTGCCTGACCTAAAGAGAAACAGTATACCAGGTCCTAGCAATTACACAAGAATAAGAGAATTCAAGGATACTGAGGGCAACAATTCACAATCAGAAGTTCTGAGCCATGGCTGTAGCTAATGACTATTGGAAATCCCTTTGAATCCCTGAAGATAAATAAATGCTGATATACTGTATGCAGAATGGACTGCAACCACAGAAGTTATGTATACCAAAAGCAAACAGTCAATCAGCTTGGTAAATTAATTATCTCAATTAATAGTTAATTTACCATTAAAAACTGTAACTTTCAGAACTTTTTATAGAAAGTCAACTTAAAAGGTCCACTGTAGCCTTAACTTCACACTGATATGTAGTTCCAAAACCCTCCATGAAATTATGTCAAGATCAGAAAGCTGCATAAATTTACGAACTTTCATTGTGCTGAAAACTGAGAATATCAAGTCAATTAAATAATAATAAAAATATAATTATATAATCAGGAAATAATTTAAAACATTTATCTCTGAATATGCTAAAAATATTTAGTACACGAGGAAAAATCAAGCTTTTGGTACAATTTTTGTCAGTAGACACTTAAGTCATTAACTCATGGTGAATCAGAATGATTTTAAGAAAACAGTATTTGCACTGACCTCTGGGGAATATTTCACATGCATTAAATTAGTAATTATTTCATGAAGTGAGATATCAGTGACATGACCGTATTTTAAACATGCCAGCAAATGTATTTTTTGTTAAGAAAATGGTACATTCCAGAAGAAAGGAACAAAGTTTCTGAGTTAATAAGGCAGATCATGGCGTAGTGTATCACATGCAACTATGATTCGTGTCTGACTAGCATTTAGGATATTCAAAGTAATGTATATATTATTGTTATGTGAACCACTGCTATAGCGCCCTCCTTACTACGCAGATTTTGGAGTGACTTAAGGAGTCAGCAAAAATCTTCACTGCACTATCATTTGCTTTTAGGGATTTTGACAGACTAAAAATTACATTTAAATATGGTTAGTGTTTATTTTTAAACTAAAAATCGTCATTTTTGCGAATTAGGTTCCAATTCAAAATCTGAAAAAAAGTAAAATCCTTTATAACGTTTTAAAACTCATAACTCAACAGTCTCCTACACAGAATTTTTAAAATCTAAACCGTAATTTTTTTCTTCCACTATGTTCTCCTTACCCTTTTATCCCACTTCTTTCCTTTACCTTACATCTTATATCCAAAGATTAAAACCAAATACAATCCATAGTTTCTATATGGCAAAAGGTGATTCTCGGCATATGAGCAAGATGCTACTCCAAGGGGGGAAAAATAAAAATAAAATAGTGCATCTCCCTTCTAAATAATTTATTTTTTGTTGCATTAACATGGTCATTTAGACAGGCTGACCTAAGTATTTACATAACCATTTTATTATTTTATTTCCTTCTTGCATTTTATCAGAGAAGTAACACCATAGCCTTCTTTATTCCGCTTTATTATCTGCTTTCAGCTATTCAAACTTTATTTTTTAAATAACATCATTTCCTTCCAATATCTATGAATTGTTAAGCACTCTATAAATGAACATTACATCACTGAATCAGTCACACACAGAGAAAGATTAGATGTGACAATTTCCACTTTCCGTATTATCATTGACTTGAGAACGTCTTAAATATTTTAGGATAACTAAAAAAAAAATAAAGTAGGGTTTTTTAAATATATATATGTGTGTGTGTGTACTCACACACACAGAGGAGAGCATGTTAGAGCTCACTTCAGAAACATGCTCAAGCTCTGCATGGGAGATTAATGTTAAATATAGTAAGGGATTAAGCAATTTAGAAGTAGTGAAGAGAGAAATACACACACTGCGGAATATAACTGATAAAAATAATTTAAAAGCATGAAGTTATAGTAGCATAGCCAAACATTCAAGTGTACAGTCAAAAATTGAATGCCTGGTGAATAATGCGGCACGCAATCTTATGTGTCCCATGACTCCATGCATTCTAAAGCGTATTGCTACTGGTTTCTCAAAATAACTGTGTAGATATCCTAATGTAGCTACAAAAACAAGGTTTATTGGAATAAAATACTCATCTCCAATTGCAAAAGCTAGAAATTCATGGGTTTAAGTCATCTAGAAAGTATTTTATTCTTCCAGTGACAGAAGCATTTATTTAAGGCTCATTGTTTTGAACCATCTACACCTACCTAGTGACCAGCATCTCTTCCCTATTCTGACCATTCTGAACACAGAAAATATTGTAGTGACTATGAACCAAAAAAAAATAGCAGTGGCTTATGTATTCTGACAGGCTAAATTCCCACCTGCATGCATTAGTGATTGGTATTCTAAGAAACTTAATAGTGGCTTCTAAAATCCTGAGAAAAAACACAGTTGTGCAAGATCCTGAACTACGTGCAAGTCTAACAGTATGTAGGACCACAATATTTCCAATTTACCCTGGTCCAAACTGAACCATGGGAACAATTAAAATACTTTCAGTTAAACAGTGCTCACTGCAAAAGTCTTCTATCAGCATTTGTTTGTTGTCTTTCAAACAGTTCAGTAAATCACTGAATCCGTCATCATCACTGCCATCACGGGTTGAATAAATGAGTTTGTACTGTAATTGACGTGACCAATGTTGAAAATATGATTTCACAAGACTAGCGTAACTTCTGATACCAAGTAAAAAGGAAATCTAAAAATCTAGAACTGGTCTTTCCTACACATGCATGAACATAAGCTTTGCTTCGTACTCCTAAGAGATCACCAAAAGGTGTTGAAATTGTGGAAAAGACACGTCAAGGAAAAGATAACTGCCTTCACAAAGTCCTGAATCATATTAATCAAACCTATGAATAAGTCCAATCAATTTAAACAGAGCCTGCACAAACGTGTGTTTATGATCAAGACCTAAAGGAGTAGCTCAGAGATAGCTTGACCTTCCCTCCTTGTGACTATCCAGTCTCTCACTCTTCAGAGGGCTCATTTAGCAAACAAAGAGGATTCTAGGTTGCCTTTCCACTGATTTTTTCAAACTGAATAAGGGTCAGATGAATACTAGAGCTGATGCAGGGGAAATAACAGGTGTACACAGCTGAGGACAGCAAGAAGATGATGCACATGTGCCATTTCTACACTGGCAGAAGCCGCACTGCCTTACCTAGTCTAACGGGACTTCAGAAGTGCTGTGGTGTTATATCTAATTTCCTCATATTTGTTGGTCAGAGTCAAAGCTTGAGTTTAGCGTAAAACACTTTCATTACTAAATGTAAGATTTCACAAGAATATTTAATAAGATGAAGTAAAAATCCCTATAAACATATACAGTACCCAAAATACAAAATGTAATAAAAAAAGTCCCCAACCTCAAAGCATCAGTTACAAAGGCTAAAAAACCCAGACAAACCACATGACAAATAGAAAGACCTTCCCCACTTCTAACACATACACTTACTCCTTTTAAGATACTGCTCGTTTAGAGGGAGGACGTTTCACTATTTCTGAATCCATCGAGTTTAAAAGCACTGTATGACTGAATCTCAACCATAATAACCAGACCTTAGCAGACTGCTTTAGTATGATTCCTTTATGCTATGTAAGTACTGACTGTTTACAGACAGCTGTACAGACCTCAATCCTCCACACCCTCCTTTTGTTTCCTTCAGAGAGAACGCATGACCTGGGATTTTAATGCAGAGAAGAAGCTTTGTAAATTAGCTTGTAAATGAGCTTTACTAGTCTTAAATTCTAATCTTACCAGTCTGGCATACAGCTACTAGGCAAACAGCAGAATAGTTATCATAAAGACAGGTCTTTCTCTAAAGATGCAAGAAATTTAAGAATAACAAATGGAGCTTTTCTATTACTGAAAAATAGTTATGAAAAAAACTCCCAAGTTATAACCAGATAGTTACAAAAGGCTAATCTCTTGTTTCAAAACAACTTAGATCTGTAGCTATAGACTAGAAATGCATACTTTGATCACAGAAAAACATTTTTAGGAATTCAGAATGCTTCTTCAATTTAGCAAAGTCACAGGCAGTATACATCAACGATACAGGTCTCAATCTTTTAATTTCAATGCTAACTGAACAATTAGGCCCTGAAAGCGAAAGATGAAGCTAATATGTACAAAAAAAATAACTAAAGCAACTAAATAAAGGATCAGAACAAAACTACTAATGAAACAAGCAGTGTATATGGGATATAAAAGTTTCAAAGGTGTCCAAGGAAAAAAAGAGTATGTTGAAGCCTTGACAAGAAGGGAGTAAAGAGGAAAACTACCTTCTGTACGTACACTGAAAGGTGCTCTACAGTTAGCGTGGCATCTTGAACTGGTGTTACTGGTGTTACCAGTTACCCCCCGACCAAACAGAAAACCCAACAGAAACTACCCCCCGCCCTGTCCCCAAAAAACACGAAAGCCAACAACACCACCACAACCACCCAAAAACCAACAAAACACACACACACCTGGCGAATAGCTAGAACTACAGGATATGCAAAGTACTGAAATATGTGAAAATACACGGGCAACCAGAGACATATGAAGGCTGGCTACTTTTTGAAGGGCAAATGATTTCAATGCTTTATGAAAACTTGGTTCCTTTAAGAACCCCTTGAGTTGGAAATCAAAAGATAATATCCCTTTGAAAATCAAATTGACGTATTACATATTCTGTTCCTGTGACAGAACTTCAATAAGTCATTTTGTTTAATTCAGGTCCATGAGAAAGTAAGTTCTATGAAGATGGCTAATATTTTTATCCATTAAAAATACTTATTTAAATGACAACGCAGGGTTGGGTTTTTTTATTCAGTCAAGTTAGTTTTAGGCTTGTTTTCAGATATTTGGAAAAAAACACTAATAAAAGGAAGTCTACACTAGGTACAGCTAGTGGCATGTACAATTTACTATCAACAGTAGCCCTGAATGGGCTTATAGTATTAACAAGCTCTCAAGGTAGGGTTTGGGGGACATTTCTTGTACCTTTTGAATCTGCTTCTCGCAAAAGTGGAAAATCTGAATGAAAAAAGCATCTAGACTTTTAGATTACGATGGCCTCCGATTGGAAATTTAGACTATATCGCATACTCTCTTAGTATTTGTCAACTTGTCAACCTATTTTATGTATTGGTATAAAACATCTGGCTTATTTGGATATTTTGGCTCCCTGTATCAGGACACAGTCAATTTGCCAAATATTTATTAAGCCAGTGCCTGGCAAACAGCGAAGATGGCCTCAACCATCACAGTCTAACTACCAATTCCTTATCTTTGTATTCGGCTGAAGGACAAGCAGGTACCATTCCTATCAGAGCTCTCCATCTGATCTTTCTTGGAATTGTCTTTTTGGCAGAAGGACTAAGGAATTCCATGGTGGGAATGCTATGTCAACTAGAAAATTTTCAGAACAGGAGTTCATGTTTGGGTAAAACAACAAAAATAACTAAGAATATTGGAGGCAGCAGGAGAAAAACATTTAAAACCTACCTATTATTGTAAGATTTTGAACTTAAAAAACCAAATACCTCTCAGGCTTCCAATAACATCACTCCCTAATACATGCAGAACATTGGTACCTGCACTGACACGTGGTTTATCCAGTTGTACATCTAATTTCTTTACATGGCACAAGTCCATGACTTGTCCCTATCAAAAGCCGCAACCTTTTTAAAAAGCTAACATCTTTATCAGACAATCCATTTTAGTCCTATACCATGAATCTATGCCTGTTACAGTTACTTGAAAATCTGATCCATTTATGAATCCTAATAGCAGGCAGTCCTTCAATCACTGGGAAGGCTGTTTCTCAGCCAGGCCAAGTACTTATGCTCAACTCTCCTGCTGCTAGTGCACACAGTGGAGGCTCGTGCCACACTCTGAAATGAAACTCCTGCTCAGAACCTTAGCAAAACTGCTGCTGCAGCTGCCCCAAGTAACATCTAACTCATTTTACTCATCTCATAGATGTTCACTTACAAAACCCCTGTCCCAGGATTTAACTAGTTCCTGGAAATGCCAAACTCAACAATCCACTTCAAGGCTCTGCTCAAACTTTAAGCATACACCAACAAGCTGCCTTAAACTTGATTTTATATCCAATTGCCAGCGTCATCAGCAATCTCTTCAGGGCTTTCTTCTTTGGTCCCGAGGGCACCATGAATTCCAGTTCAACAGTTACATCCAATTATTGTCAGAACTGATGCTTGCAGATGAATCCTTCAAAACAATGTTTGTGTGTGTTCCATCTTCACACTGTCTAGCTCAGAAACTGAGTATCTCACACAAAGTGAAACACTCCACATGTGACCTTCACAGTACTTGTTTGATTTCTGGCTTATCGTGACCACCTAGTAAGACAAGCTGACAAATCAAGACTCTCAACTCTGTACTTGGTCAGCTTGCCAGGTGAGTAGGGAACACCAACAGTTGTGCTTTTTTCAACATCTGGCCTCATGCTCCACTACAGGGCCACAGAATACTGCCCTCTAGCCTGGGCTGGCCTGTTCCCAAGTCAGTTCCTGTGCAGCCCCATCTGACCATACGCATCGTACCTGGGACTCCACAACTCCAGCCTCCACCCTGACATCATTCTGTCACACGTTAGGAGAATTGTGAGCAAACTCAGAAGGTCCTGTGCAGATTAAACTTAGTCTAAAACCTTTATACAGATCCACATATAAACTAAGATTACATGCACTGAAATTTAAATGTGTTAACATTCGGTTACACAGGTGATGTGAGACTACATGACAGATGGTCCAATTTGTGTTTTGCTTGAAACTTGGTTAAAACGTTCTTAACCTACCGATAAGCCTTTGTAAACAGAAGAAAACCAAATACATTCCCTTCATTACGTACTGAATATTTGTTAAGGTAAGATATATTGTTTATTGTTAGAAAAAGAAGTGTAAAATTTATAAGCATCGGCAATCCTGGAAGCTTCACTTTGTTAGACATTACAAGAACAAGGAAAAGATGCAATGCTTCTAAGTTAAAAAAAAAAAAAAAAAAAAAAACCAAAAAAACCCCCAAAAACCAAAACATTCTAAACCCAC
>VYXH01012328.1:116831-140044 GCA_013397275.1 Burhinus bistriatus | reverse complement strand
AAAAAGCAAATATTTTAAAAAAAAAAAAAAAAAAAAAAAACAAACCAAAAAAACCCCCACAAACCAAAACATTCTAAAGCCACTGAAAATACATTCTTAATTTCTTTCCTTGGTGTTCCTACAGATATTACGATACTATTTTATGCTTTCATACTAATAATGCTCCAATTTAGAAGGAAAATAATAGACGACATATGCCAGCCAACTGATGCGTGTACACTGGAGTGCAACTTTAAAAGACTAGGGTGGCTGGGGGATGACAACACAAGATTCTGAAGAAACTGCACTACCAGAAAATCCAACAGATTCTGGAAAAATACAATGCATAACTGAGAACAGGAGAAGAAAACAGATATTTTGACCATCTCTAAGTTAGAGAAACTCTGCGTTGTTACAGAAGAAGGACAGAGGGAAAAAGAAGTCCTAAAATAAAAAGCAGAAGTTTCATTCACCATGAAGATTTGTTAGCTGACATAGTAACTGATTTAGCCCTCCTTCTACTTTTACATTCCTTTAACTTTCCCCTAACTCTTCTTAAATCCTGTGGCCAAATCTGGCAGAAGGACTGCATGGGAAAGTCTCCACATGGCAAAAGCAGTGGGCCCAGTTGACAAAGTCTCGACAGTTAAGCAACTAAATTCTGGTCTAGAATGCTGTAACTAACACCAAAATGTATTAACACCTGTTCTTTTGAAATTAAGATCCTTCACTTACAGGCTTGTTTTCATTTATTTTTAAATTTAATTTAAACTGAATTCACTTGTGATTCACAGCTGCAGTCCACAGTTATTTTCCAGGACTAACTCTTCCACTGCATTCTCACTGCTTGCCAAAAACAATTCAAAACCAGCATCACCTCTTACTGCTTCAAATAGCTGTTTCACTAGATCTGATGGGCTTCACATCCAGGAATATTTGAGCTGTACCATTATTATTAGTATTAATTCTCCAGTCTGTATCTGGGAATTAACTTTTCAACAAAGGCAATTCCCAGATGTATTCATCTTACTAATATTATAGTCATTCTGTTGCTATCTAGGATGACAGCTCATCAAGTCCGTCAAGTATCACAGCAGTCTAAGCTTAGCTCTTCAAACAAACAAACAAAAAATCAAAATCCTTAAGATCTTTTGCTATCTCCATAACATGCTCGCAAATTATAGAAAAACCCCAAAGTTTCTCTATTTTGAGAAACAATCTACAGTACCATCTAGATTTCCCCACAGTGCCTGAACACAAGAGTATCTGAATGGCAAAGACGCATTAATACAAGTGGTACCATGTCTTAGGGATCACTGTAGGCACACACAGCAAATTATAACTAAGCACTGTGTGGCTTGCCCAAAGCAAGTCACAATAACATACTATGACCCACACCAGCCATCTAGTTTCAGGCAGCCACTGAAATCCCAAATGCCACGGCATTATGAAAGTGTCTATAACAGTTTTCAGTATTCGTGTATCCACTGCAGAGCTGGCAGCGATACAAGTGAATGTCTCTACACTGTAAGACATACTGTGATACAGTAATAATAATAATATTTCCAGCTAAATACAGCTTCCTACATGGCATTAGTTATACACAACATGTCTTGTAATACAGGGTCTGCACAGAATGTAAAAACTTGCATTCAGTGAACACCATTTAGGTCATCAAGTCAAGTGTCAAAGTAAATACTAAAATAAAAATCCCCTGTATTATGTGCATTCTTTCACAAACATATGCTAGGACTGGGTGGTGTTTTGACAGCAACAGACATTTATCTAATAAGTGTATTTAAAGAGGAAATATTTTTTAAAGATATGTATAAATATACCCATAAAAGAATACATACTTATTTTTTAAAAATTCAGAACACAAAGTTATCATTCCTACACCGTGTGGCAGCTCAAAGCATGTTGTAAAGCTTGGGGATTCCATTAAAAAAAGCGGCTCATGTTTTGCCAAATATTAAAGCTAAAAATCTAATAGTTGCTCGCAAGATTAGAAACAAGCAAAAGTACATTAAATATATTACAGGCTTTGACCAGCACAGAGAAAACAACCATGTGTTCCAGAAGCATTTCCTGAGACAAGCACCTACATACACAAAGAAATTTTAATGCAAACACACGTGTACACATTTAATGTATATTGTGTAAAAACTGTGTAAGTTTCAGAATAGTGAGCATGAGTAGTTGTCAAATTGGCTGGAAGGCTTACTGACTCTAT
This sequence comes from Burhinus bistriatus, assembly GCA_013397275.1. Lineage (NCBI taxonomy): Eukaryota > Metazoa > Chordata > Aves > Charadriiformes > Burhinidae > Burhinus > Burhinus bistriatus. The sequence goes on along the minus strand of VYXH01012328.1, from coordinate 137,832 downwards.
AAAGCTATATAAGCAACATACAAATCTTCAACTAACTATATGAAGAAAACTATATGCATTATAAACAGGTAACACAAAAGAAACAAACACTTAGTACAGCAACACAATGTTCTGTCAGTACACTGACCAAAGAGTTGCTCTCACTTAAGAGAAAATTCCTATGGCAATTCAGCCTTAGCTTTTCCCCGAAATTCAGGTTGCAAACTGGCCTTGTAGTACCTACAATTAAGGAGGTGATTCCCTGTTCTCTTTAGTTCACAGTTCCATTACCGAATATGTAAATAGAGAGGGCTGGTATTTGCACAACAAAACTAAGAACCATCTCCTTGTGCACTTTCAAGGACTTCATTAATGTTTTTAGAAAAACTAGACTGGGTTTTTTTGTATGTAAGAAGTGAATTCTTTAATTTTCTGCCTGCTAGCCATTACTCAAGTTATTTACACAGCAATAATGCCCTGAAAAGAATTTATCCTACCAAGAATTTCCACCTCTTTGAGTTTCTCTCAAACCATTACAAATAACACAGATATCTACAATATTGTAGAAGGTAATAGTCACTCACATTGTCTATAAAGGTGTAATCTAGCAAAATACCACAATATGTGAATGGTCTCACATCACATACAATTATAAGTACACACTTACTCAAAACACTTTGCTAAACTGGAATCTGTCTCATCTGCAAAGACTTAACGTACTTCTTTTCAACTGCAGATACTTATCTTGCATGTTTCTGAAATTTAGGAATATCACACACTTTTCAGACTGCAGTGAAAAGACAAAAATACTCTCAGGAATTAAAACACTAAAAAAATTTATAATACCTCATATTTCCGTATTTCATTACAACTATGCCACCAGAAATGTTGCTTATGCATTTTATTCAAACACTCTTAATGCAAAACACATCAGCAGTTTCTAGAATGAGACTTCGAAGTCCAGACTCTACACAGGCAAAGTACTATCTTAATTACTGAAAAATGGTCTTTCCTCCATGGCCCATTAATCCACACTCTTTGCTACATTCTGACACAACTTTGACAACAAGGTTCTATAAGGTTCCCATAGGAAGCCTGGTAATTAGAAGCATATTGTAGAAGAGAACACTAAGTGTAGAAAGTATAGATTTAAATCTCAAAAACAGCAGTCTAAAAATAAGTTCCCTAGGTTTCAGCAATTGCTCCAGCCACCGCAGTAAACATTTCCACAATACTACTTCCAAACTTGTTCAGCAGTTACTAAACAAAAGCATAAAACACAGAATAAAAAAAATTTAGAATTTACTGATTTCTAATGCTTATAGGTTGTTTCTTAAATTTACTGAATCTACAAATCTTTATTAAAAATACATTGCTACATCATTTTTACACCTCACGTAACTATCTGTAATCTCATCGTTAGATTCTGCACAGAATTGGCAATTTTAACAGTTGCGCTTTTCTGCCTTCATCTTATGAATCAGTCTTTTCCTGCAATTAAATCTATTTACAACTTCTCTACTAATCTGTATTCCACACTTTGACCACATACTCAAAGCAAATGTACTAGTTTACATGTCCCTACGTATGTGGTAAGTCAAATAAAAACATGAAAATCAATTAATTCTTGAACACTTCACCAGATGGATCAAATATACATGAAAAAAGTGAGAATGGAATTAAAAAAATCTGATGAAGAGGATCCTGCTGGGATTCTGCACAATAGGAACATAAATTCTTTAAGTTCTAAGTGAGAAAGAAAAAGCTGCCTTGGGAGCGAGTCCCTTCTTTAGCTCAAGAACTTATCAGAAATTAGTTTGCAAGAAGGAATGAAATCTGGCCTTCATAAAAACATTCAACTTAAAAATATCCATATGTTTTAAATAAACACAAACATATCCAGACTGAAACTAAAATAATAATGACTAATTTTACATCTTTTGATCATGTAACAATAAGCAGTTATAGGGCTTAAAGCATCCCAGTGTATTCTGAGAATGCAGCTAAGTACAAATTTAGAGATGATGATAAAGAGGTAACATACTGACTTAGCTGTCTAAAGTTGTGAAGGCTACACATCTATACTGGTAATGTCAACAGCGCTGTGAGCATTCCCATGCATGGAAATTAACTGCCTGTGACACTAAATTCTTAGAAAAGGGCCTAAACAATTTCTGTCCAGGTCAATCAGCACTCTTTCCAGCAATTTAAAGGCACTGTTCAGAAGCTACCCTTGGTCAGGCAACCATTCTCAGAAGTAAATTTGGATATAGCTACCCTGTTTTGAGGCTAAGAGTATGGACATGAGCCATTTTGTGTCAATTAGCCTCAGACACACTTAATTCACTAATACAGATATAGCCAGAGAAACACTGAATGCTACACAGATGGCCTCTGGCTTAGCAGTAACTCTGATACAGCATGGGGAAAGCTGAACGATAGATGAAGCGTTGCTCCTCTGGAGAAGATTTTAAAATTACCAGTGACATAATAATCATGAAGAATTTATAAACATTTTCTTTTTGCCTTGTATAACTGTAATGTAAAGCCATTAGAACATATACAAAGATAAAGGAGAACAAACAGGCATGATGAATACAGATAAAGCCCAAAGTTCAGAATTCCTGTCGGGAAATACCCGTCTCAGGCACTGAGGATAATTATTGCAAATTGTTATAAAGGCAGAAGGAAGAGAAATTTTGAATATTAGAAGGGGAAAAAAAAAAAAAAGAAATCAACAACCCTACTTTTATCTAACAAATTACTCAATGAGAATGCTGTTGTAAAATATGTAGTAAGAGCACTCAAACTCTAAACTTATTTAAAACTGAGTAGACAGATACTAAAAATATGTTGAGCATACTGGAAGAGAAATTGTATTCTTTTATAGGAAGGCTAAAAAATAGAAAATGATATTAATAGTATTCAGATATTAAGTATTGGAAAAGGTTTGGAGGATACTGAGTCCCTGCTGGTGGTCTGGGGTTTAGTGGAGATAAAATCTGATCCTCCACTGTGGATTGACCAGCCTTTTCAAATCCTGCATAAACCCAGTAAGGCTTATTGTATTGCTATTATTTTGAATGGAAATAATCTGTGGGAAGAGAAGTGCTCTGCAATTAACATACTGTGTACCATTTTAAGAGGCAGAGAATAGGTACTTCTAAGACTGAAAAAAGTTCATTATGGAAAACAACAAATTCACATTCTATCTGTATGAAGCAATATAGAAGAAAGTAAACAAACATTTTTATAGTTAATAATTTAAATGTTATGCTTTTTTCTCAGAGCCTTCTTCTACACTGCAAATAAATTCTGAATAGTATTAAATGCTACCATCAGGTTGGACAGGGCCTTGAGCAACTTGATCTAGTGAAAGATGTCCCTGCCCATGGCAGGGGGGTGGACTAGATGACCTTTAAACTCAAACCATTCTTTGACTCTATGATTCTGTATTATTCCAGCATCTAATAACTGGATTTGTTACTTATGCTTCCTTCACCCTTCCACTTGACTTGCACAATATCTGGTCAAGACAGAAAACGTAGCTGTAAGTTCACAATAGTGTACTTACACAGAAAACAGACACTTTACATAAGTTTCCAGTTAGACCACCATGCAGTGCTGGTCCTTTTCTTTAAGTACTCAGTATTCTGAAACCAGGCTACCTCGGTGTCACCTAAGCTCTGGACATGTTTGAAGATTCTTCTTCAGGCCAGTGAAACCTCCTACCAAGAGGCAGACCTCATTTCTATACAAAACAGCAAACTTTCTCAGAAATAAATTTAAAACAAGAAATTAAAAATAAATCTTCAGTATTTTCTGCACACATGTAACATTGTGCTTTGCAACAGCTGGGAAAAAAAGTAAATCCTTAAATAGCATAAAAAACATTTAATCCAGCAATGATATTCAACCCTCTAGAAAGGTGATGATACAAGGAACAAATCACATACAACACTTTGCTTTAAGAACCACAAAGTGATTAGACCTTACTGTGATGATGGCATTACTACTAGAATTTAACCTGAATAAAAATGGAAGTCCTTTGGGATTCTTTTCAAGAAGACTTACTAAGATGCCTCTTAAGGATTCAACCTTTAAAGTCTTTGTCTACTAGGTATGAGAAGCTTAAAACCTGTCCAGCAACTAAAGAAATTAGGCGGGGGAAAGTGCTTTTCTTCCTGTCTCCTTTTTCCCCCTTCTAAGAATCTCTCAAGCATTGGGTTCTCTCTTTACATATTCCTTTCTATTAAGTAACAATCAATTCCCCTTAATCAATGTCATTTTTCATTTCTTTTTCTCTCTTCTGTAGAAGCGCCTACAGCAGTAGATATTTCAAGCAGTTCCAGCGTGGCATCGCCCCTATTCTTGTCATTTTCAGAATGATATGAACATCTACAGTGAAAGCAGCTCAGGTCTTGCTCATTTCTAGTCCCTAAAACTCAGAAAAGTTGCAAGTGAAAAAATTTTCTAGTTCTGCTTCTCTGAAGACTCGGTAATACAGAATTTGAGCTACATTTTTAAGTCTTTTAATGAAAAACAATTTCCCCTCTGTTCTAAGGCTTAATAACAGTGTCTGTGCATTTAAGAGCAGAAAACTTCAAAGTGCAAATGCACAGAACTGTGATTAAATCAATACGGGTGTTCTAGCTTTTCACTTAATCAAAAAATGCTTCAAGATAACTAACATCAAGATTTGACATAATATTTACACACACAAAAGAATGGCCCTTTTTATAGTCATTTATTGTCATAATACAATTCTCTGTTTTTATTTCAGATTATGTAAAGGAACAAAAAAACCCATGTAATTTATATTTTAATATCTAAAATATCTAACACATGCCGAGGTACATTCAGATACCTTACTAACTAAGAAATGGCATAATATAGGAACTCAAGTGTTCTCAACATCTTTGGCTGCAAACTTTCTAGTGGAAGTAGGGACTGAACCCATTAATTGCCTATTAACAACAGGTTTCCTTTTCTTTGACATCTTCTGCAAGTTCCAAACAACTAAACCACGAGTTAAACAACATCATACTCAATCTTAGATAACAACAGGTTGTCAACTCCCTATTTATACTGTTTCATGATAAGATAATACAATTATTTCAATACACTACTATTCTTTGCCTGTTTTCAAGCACACAATCATCTTTTTGAGGGAGAGTAGAAGTGACAAGGAAATGAGCACAATATAAAAATTACTACGCTCTAAAATGGCACAGCTTTGAAACTTAGGTTAGTTATCTATTTGGTAATACATGAGGTGTACTTGAAGCTGAAAAATGTTCTTGAATAAACCACTTTATTTTTATTTTTAGAAACATTAATAAAAACTCAATAAAAGTACTCCCTGTAACTAAAACAGAATCAAAAAAGATGCAGCCCTCAAAATAAAAACAGCTCTGCATAACATATAAATAGGGTCAACAATAAAATTCATTAAAATTGTGGGTCATCTCTTCAGCAAACTGATGTTAGCCAACGCCTTTCATTAAACTAGGTCAACTGTAATTTAAGAGTAGGAAATGTACTTAAAAAACATGGATGGCCTCCCTGTCATAAGGATCATATTACTTACAATTTTCCTATTTTACATTCTACTATGCGTGTTGTGCTTGGTTCCTATAGCAGTAACCATACCAACACATTTTCCCTTTAACGGGAAAAAAAAAAGTCATCCTATTTTACACAAATAAGGAATATTGTTTAAGAAATAAGATACAAATAAACCAATCCACTAGGAAATAGGAGGGAAATTTCTATTTCCCAGGTTGTTTGGGTTTGTTTTGTTGTTTGTTTTTTTGTTGTTTTTTTTTTTTTTTTAAATAGTACAAGATGCAGAATTTAAAATTACTTCTCAATAACATACTTTTAAGTTTAATCTACATGCCATCAGGATACAACAAGTAGTTATATTATTTTTTAAATGCAAGCACTTACTGTTCGTCATGGATGTGTTTGCAAACATTGGGGTCTACCCCCCTACATGGAACACTTTCATCAATCAATTCAGAAGATTGTATAGTATGAGCCTTGAAATGCACAAAACACCCTTTTCTAACCTCAGCCTGCAAATGTAACCGTAAAATAAATATAAAACCTACTTAACAACCTCAAAACCCATTGCTCCAACTACATTTAAATCAGATTTTTTTAACTGTTTATTTCTAAAAATAAATCAATCTAAAGCTTAGTTACAAATTGCATTTGTCTTCATTAAAGGTTAAGCTTACTATTACTTATGCGAAAGATACTGCATCAAGAAGTTTAATTCATGAAAAATTGCTAATTTTTTAATTATATTTGGAACTTTAAGACTAAACAGTTAGTTTCTGAGTTCATTTAAAGGTCATAAGTCAGAGTATCACACAATGCTTTAAGAGAAACATTATCCATCTCAAAAATAATTGGAATGCTAACATTTTACTTTTTGCACAGGCACTTTTTCCACTTTTTCTCTAAATAATTTTTGTTTTACCTTTCCTACCTGTTGGCATGAAGTATATTTTATTTATTCAAGACATGCACAGAGCGGAAATTTAAAACAAAACTTCATTTCCCTTTTGATAATTATGAAGGGGGGGGAAGGCAGGCGAATAAAAGATGCCTAAGCCCTAAGACATGTAGTCAGATTTTCAGATCTTCAAAGGTTTGTAAGGACCCAAACAAGTAGGTGAGTGCCAAGTTTTCACAAGCACATAAACACTTAGGCATCTGCTTCCCACTGATTTCAATGGAAGTCCATCACCCAACCCAAACAATCTACTCAGGTGCTAGTGGGAAGAAGTTACTTAGCATCTCTTTATATAATTAAATGCCTTTGAAAACAGGGACTCTGACAAGGAACAATTCATAGCTCATCAACTACACTTCAAACTTCCTTAACTTAATAAATTAATTTTTAAGCCAGAACATATCTAGATAAAACTTTTTAATCTATCCAGTACGTTTAAGGTACTTTTCACTTAATAAAAAGACCAGGCAGGAATTCCAATTTTCATCCAAATACAGTTTTGGCTGAAAACATGAATAAAAGTTAGTAAATTTTCTAGTAAACAAGAAATGCCTTTCAATATTTTCTAACAAAACAATAAGTCTCTTTCTAAAAAAAGTCTGGGGGGTGGTTATTGCACTACCTAGCTGCTCAAACAACTGTGCTGATATACTCTGTCCTCCCCATTGGAAAAAGAAATACCGCATCCAGGCACACAATCAGTACAAAAGCTACTGGAGCAATTGCAGAAGCCACCACCCTCTACCGGAAATCAGCCTACCCAAATCCCTGCCAAGTAAATCCAATCCTGCTTCAGGCAAAATTAGTCAGTTAAACTATTTAAACTAACTTGGCTTATTTTGCCTGCAGAAGAGCAGGAAATGATCCCAATAGACTGCTCATCTACCTCTGCTACAACAATTCTGAGTCCCACAGAAGCTGGCAGCAAACAGCTGAGAGCATTGAGGTTTTAAATTGTTAACTACTGTTTTATGAAGCTAACACTAACGGTCGAAATAAACTGACTGACATTGTACCGTCATCAACAAGGTATTTACAAAAGACTCCTCAGGTTAGCAGCTTGTAGAGGGAGCAGTACCCGCCAGCTGGTGACAGGTAAAGATCAGCCAGGAGAGATTTGACTGCTGATGTCAGATCCCAAAGAAGTCTGTCCACAGCCTCAGAGTAAAGGCCATCTTGAAATTCCAAACTACTATTGCAAACAGTTGTAGTTAAATTTTAAGAGACAATTAGTTTAACAGTCATTTTTCTTGACTAGTCTCAAATCTATGTCTTACACAAGCTGTGCTGCATTAACCTTGACCAACACAAACATGGGCTAGAGCCCATAACTGATTTTAGCACCACTTGTGCAAGCTGCCCTGTCCTCACCACCAAAGATATATGTAACTGGGTTTGCTGGAAGTTTTAAGGGTTTTGTTTTTCTAAAATGGACCAGAGGCTCTAATGTATGCCCCAAATTATCTGAACATTTATTCTGTGTGGCTTCCTTTGGGAAAGGATACGGAAAGTATTATTAAGTATTTTAAAAAGTTTTAAGCTCCTGGGAGCAGGGGCATACCAGATGAATTACAACAAACTTATGCAAGACAGACAAGCAACTAGCTACATCTCTAGGCAGCAAGTTTTTACAACACATGGATGACTTGAAAACAATATGCTGTGGCTGTTATAGGGGAGAGATTGTTTTAAAAAGGAAATAAAGTACCTTTAAAACTGCATGTATCAAATTACATCGTATCAAAATAAACTCACGGTAAGTATTTTGTCATGCTATAGGAAGACACAAAAAGAATTTGAGAAAAGAAAAAAATTAGAAGGTATTTAAGACTATAAAAAAATAGTGAGATAGTGTGGAAGGAGAACACTGATTTAGGAGGTAAGGTGAAGACTGGGAGAGCTCTATATTCTCTTTTTCCTAAATGCACTAGGCTTATAACAAGGGGAAAGAATACCATGAAAAAAAAAAAATCAAAATTAAGTTTCCTAAAGTCAAAAAATAAAAAAAATTACAGTAAATCACATCCAACATAAGGATAAAGCATGTCAGCCAAAGAGTAGGGGACAAGAAAGGCCTCAGCAAGAAGGATGCTGACAGCGTGTACAGTGGCAGGGAAGGGAAACAACACTGACTGTCAAACCTAGCGTATGGTTTGGCTGTAGTATGTACACAGCAGCTGACCCTGCCAGAAAGCTCAAAGAGAACTTTTCGCGTGGTACAGATTAGTAAGGGGTGAAGGAGAAAATGAAATGAAATACAAGAGGGAAGATTATAAATTGTAACAGAAGATGGAGAGGAGGCTGGAAAAAAAGCCTGCTAATTTCCCTCCCAGCCGCTTAAAAATACTATGATGATGGCAAACTAAACTTGTCAGGTGGAGGTAAGCACCACATTCCTGGCTTCCTTCCCCAGCACTGCTAATGACTGCTCTCTAAACATTAAGAACTGGTTCCATTCCACTATAAAAGCTGTGATGAAAGGAAAAAGGAAAAATAAAGAATAAAATGGCAGTCATATTAAAACCCTGCTTTGCCACAGGCCAGCTGACTTTGCATAAGTTACTTTGCTTTTAAGTGACATCTGTAAAATGGGGACAGTGATATAAAGCACTTTGCGATGTACGTAAGTCCAAAAAGAGCTAGGTACTGCACAACTGGAGTAGCTTATTGAACATAAATCTACATGATAAAAGTGTCTCATCAAATGAACCTCCAGATTTTTTCAGGTTTTGAAAACTACAAAACAGACTGATGACAAAAACTGAAGTTAACAGTGATTCCGAGTAGCTTTTATCAAATAGCCTTCTAGGCTATCAAATTCAGTAATATCAAAGGTGTATATAGTTTTATAAGTAACTTTTCAGTAACAGTATCCTTGTAAGCAGTTGCACATCATTCCCAGCATTTCTGTCCAGTTCTGCTATCCCCCAGCACAGCTTTCAGCCACATGGCATCAAAAGAATTTATGGACTACACAGCAAACACGATCAAGCTAAGAAAGGTCCAAGTTGTTTAAAATAATTACTAGGGAGCAATAGAACATCTGCCAGCATATTCTTTCTGTACTTTCTCCTGCCCCAGAAAAGGAAGGAGGGAGGCCAAAGGATTTCTGGAAACCTTTCTTCAGCCTACTGTCTATGACTTCAAGCTTGTATTATCCTTGAGATGTTTTTTAAGTAAAATAACTATAAAGTTTAAAGTGCAAACATGAAGAAAATACATAGTTTCATTTCAGGTTTACAATTACTGACTGAAATTAGGAAGTAATTAAAGTCAACTTCAGTAATTTCATGATGCAACAAAATGCCCCTGTTATAGCAGTGATTACATCACCCCTGCACTGTTGCTGCCTATGGCATGAGAGCACTAGTAATTTGAAACGGTACATACAGAAGCCTAAAACTTCAGTTGTTTTATTTTTAGCCATGCATACATCGAAATGATGTAATATTATGAAATGCTGACATCCATTTAAACAAACAAACAAAAAAACCCCCTGAATATTACAAAGGTAGATTTCAGTTGCTATTTTACAAACACATCAATGAAATGGTCTTAATTTTGTAAGGGGAAAAACACATTAGAAGAGGACATCAAGAACAAACATACTTTTCACTAACAATGCAAAGAGATGTAAAATATGGTATACTATTGTAATATACAGTTAAGTGCAATTACAAGAGAGCTTCAAATTTGTTTGACCTCACACTGCGTTAGGATCAAAAAAAGCCAACCTGTGACTAATAGCCTGTGGCTAATCTAGTAACAAGGGACTACGGCTAGCTAATTAGTCTTTTCAAGAACAAAAAGATAAGCAACAACTTACATTAGCTAAAAAGTTCTAATTACAAGCATGCCATAAAATGCAGCCCCTACCATGAAGTTAAATTGAAGACATAATTTCAGAATCATCCATATTTCTTCAAAGTATCAAACTTCTTTTTACTACCAGATCTGTACCCCTAGAAATTAGTGGAAAAACAGGGATATATATCTATATCATAACTGTAACTTTCCTGTCTTAAAAATCCAACACTTTCAGACTTGTCTACACTACAGCTAGATTGGCCTTTTCTTAATTAGGGTTGTAAACTGCGATGTTTAGCAGGCATCAAATTGTGCTACAATGGTAGGCACATTGTACTTTAACAAGCACAAATACATTTGTCAGATATTGACCCGAGTTTTAGCCTTAGACTGAGCAAACTAACATAAGGTGCTGACAGACATTCACCAGCAGATAAAAATCAGACAACTGAAGCTGTCACCACCAGCTGCCTGCCCCTCCCTTTTGATAAATGTGGCTGTTCCTAAATGAAGGCATCCGATGCACTCCTGAATCAGCTCATGAATCACTGTTGCTCTCAGCCCAGCATATTCAAGGAAGCAGAGACAATTTTACCTGAAAATAGTTAGGTGGCTCAAGAGATTGTAAGCACATCTGACATCACCACTTGGAAAGTGGGGCAAACGTAACGTAATAGCTTCATAACAGCAATAGCTTCAGACAGCTGATTTCCGTCTATTACTATGTGTCTGCCAGAACCAAAGGCCTCCGAAATCTGCTCAGAAAAGGCCCTACTAGTACTCATTCGAACAGTATGCAAGCAATGCAGTTTGGGTTTTTGCAGATTATACATGTTACTTCACACATCTGTTATGTGACCTTCTGGCCTACTTAATTAGTATAACTTTTCAAATTATTTGAGCAAGCATAAAACCCATTCAAGAAGTATCAACCACAGAGAGAGCGCAGCCAGCTCACGTCCTCTGACAGTTTCACCCTATGGAGTCAGGAAATAACAGACAGAGCTGCAGCTTCTTGCAAAGTTCCTTCCTTGAGCCAGAGGTTTGTCCAAACAGGAGGTGCCACAGCCCTGGAGGAATGTCTGTACTTCTGCATCCACTCAGGCAGAATACTGCCCACACAGTAATTAATTAAACTACACAGATGCGGAGGCAAAGCCTCTGCTAATTCGGCACAGACCTCTTCAGTATCAAATTCAGGCAGGAAGCAGGGGCAGGGTAGGAGTTTAGGTTTTCCACCTTAGAGTGTCAGCAAAACCTATACAAAGGGTTGCATCAGCAACCTATAGAGCAATTCACCCTGGACTATGGCACTGGCAAGAGTGGGAGGAGTATGAAGACGAGCCAACCAGCTTATAAAAGCACAATTAGGATCCAATCTAGCTTTATCTCCTAACTTTGTCATATAACTTCCGTGTGACACATGCCTACACTGGCTTTTGTACCTACTGCGGGGTGGTGAGTTGTTTTAACGAATTTGTTTCTATTTTTAATTGCCACAGCCACAATAATAGGTCCCCTGAATGGATGCTATTAAAATAAAAAAAAAAAAAAATCATTTCTAACCATGTATTTATTTCCATTGATCCTCATTTCATGGGGCCTTAGAAGGCTTCTACCACTTCAACTGTTTTATTACAATATAACCACACCCACACAACTGAAAGATGGTAAAAATTAAAATATTACTTGAATAAAAGTCAATTTAGTTACATCTCATCTTTAAACTGTTCTAAAAATACTTTAGTTGGATTCAAGTAAAGGATTTAGACCTTGGGCATTCCTTTAATGACATGGGAACCTTTAATCGGGTTTTCTAATGTCTCACTATTTTAAGATCCATCCCTTACATAGCTTGGCTTCGTTAATTAAAAACAAACCCAAACCATTAATACATGATAGGAATTTATAGCTGTCACACAAATTAGCAGACAGTTAAAGCTAAGCTGTACCTCCACTTACTAACTAGCCTTAAAATAAATACATAAAAAAAATCACTGATTGTTTTATCTTCAATACAGTGTTACCTTCATTCAATTATTACTTCATAGCCAAAAATATAGCAAAACCATTTATTCTCCCTAATGAAAAAGTATTTAAGACAGCAAGAGTTAATAAAGCTTGTTATCTACTACACTCCCAAAAAACCCCAAAAAGCCACAACCACAAACTCAAAAAAATAATTCATTAAAAATATGACCAATATATTTGATTAAACAATCAACAAGCAAACATTTCCTTAATTAGCTGTTCAATGGAAGACCTGTTAAAAAACAGTATTGATCATACTTGGAGTTCAAACATAAATAAAACCACGTTGTGTGCAGAAATCCGTACTGAAAAGTGACAGGGTTTTCTCCCCCCCTCACTTTTTTTTTTTTTTACTTACTAAGACTGGAGAATGGGGTTCACAGCAAACGAAGCAGATCTGACTGCAGCTGCTATATTGACACTTTGCCCTGGCAAAGCATTACTGCTCCCTCTGGTGTTCATCTGACCCAGTGCCAAGCCCTTTCAACACACTAAGGTGCCAGAAAACTGGGGGTTTTTTGGTTTTGTTTTTTTTTGTGTATTTTTTTTTCTTTCCTTTTTTTTTTTTAAAGAAGTACATAGGTAGGTGTGTATACACGCGCAGAATTACGTGTGAATGTGCATATAGAGAGGCTTCTTCACAGGATAGTGACTGAAGCAGCTGAATTTGGGGTCAGAAGAGCACTGAAGCTGGCACAAAGGAGGATGTGACTGTAAAAGGCAGAAGTTAGATCAACTTATGCTGCCCTGGAAAACCAGCTCATGTTAGGGTAAGTTACACATCCCAGAATATCCAATCTAACAGACTACTGCCATCTTTCACCCTCACCCCTAGCTGTGCTACATACCATCCTACTACTGCTGCTATACTACTTTGTAAAAGCTCTAACATGCCAGCTATTCTCCAGCTCAACCCTACTCATTGAAAACTGACAAGATACCCTGGCTTTTCTTTCCTTCTGGGATTATTAATGTGAAAAAAACCTAAACTTCATCAAATCTCTGGGGAGAGAGATAAACAAAATGCCAGAGCCAGTAAAAACCCAAAAAAGTGATGGGAGCTCACAGCTATGGACAGAAAAAAGCAGGAGCTTATTCTTTAACTACTGGTAACCCATGAGTACTTGAAGGTTTTTTTGTGCAACTCTTCCCTAGATAAGAATGAGGGTTATTTTACTTCCATCTAATAAGGAACTTTGAATTAAGCAAGAAATATGATTACGTGGGAAATCCTTTTGATTCCTCATTACCCCTAATGTTGCCACACTAAAACCTGGTCAGTGATGGAAAGTTTGTTATGGGTTTTCAAACACTACCAAATATATGATATGATACGCTGGGTACAAGCGTTATTTCACAGTATCCAATTTTAAGTGCTGAAAACACCCTTGTGCAGTCAAAACTAGAAATTGTAACATTTCCTTATGTGAACAGTAATATCCAGTAGCCAAAAGAACAGCACATTTGAAATGGCAGATGTGATACTTGTAAAACACAGAAATATCCTTGACAATACATTGGTTTGTACCAAAAGAAAACTGAACTGGCCCGGGATATAGTAACTCTGACCTGTGCACAGATGATTTATACTGTCCTCTTAACAAGTCAAAATAGAAATATCTATACAACAAATATATAATGAATTATCTAATCCCTTGATCAAATGGCCTTTGGCTACAGTAGTTGTTGCTAAAAATCTCCAAGGCAAGCCAATTATGAGCATTTTTTCTATTGCATTGAATGCTACATAGCATGACTATTTATAGCTTCTAGGAAACAGAATTAGGACAACAATAATAAAAGTTACATTTCCTTAATATATCTAACCAAGACAAACATAACAGCTTAAAATATTTTTATTGCAGACATGGCAAATGGATCAAGTTTCATCCTATGACTTGCAACTGTACCCACAGTTAAAAGAACGGTACTAAAATATCAACCATCAGCTGCGCGCCTGTATTTTGGCCAGTCGTTCAGAAGTGTCAAGAATTTAAATACTCACAATTAAGCTTTGATGTTAACACCCTATTAACTTTAAAGGAAAAGTTAACTCCTACAATACTGTTGTTTGAGTCCAGCTATTGACACAAGTCAACAGTGAATTTATTTAATGAATGGAGAAAGAGTGGGGGAAGATATTTCATTCTAGAGAATTAACAAAAAAAAAAAAAAAAAAAAAAGACAGCCCTAGATTTTTTCCTCAGTTGGAATCTGATGATTCTACATTACTTTATCATTAAACTGATCCCATCTAGTTTTGTCTTAGGTGCTAAACACAATGAGAAAACAATTAAACAGCCAGGTGCATATCAAAAAATAAAGTTAATTGTCTGCCCGTAATAGCTGCAGCAGAAAACATTACTTACATGCAAAATGCAGATACTTAGCTGAAGGTGTTAGAAATCCTTAGAAAAGACTGCACCCTGGTGGAAGATCTGTTAACTTGCTGTAATATCTACTTGGTAAAGCAGTGGTTTTTAGATTTTTGTTTAAAATCTAGGTTTTGTAGTAAGAAAATATTTATTACACAAAATGAAAAGCTCTTCAAGCATGTGTTACTTCAGTTCTTACAGTTCTTTGGTTTCATGTGCCGATTCCTCACGGCATTTCAAAATACTAAACCAAATATTTAGAAGTAGTATTATGTAACTATATACATTTCCATATTGTAATCCTGTGACACCAACAGTAGGATGGATTATTTTCTGTAATTTTGTTTGTTCTTTAACCCTAGCAGGATAGTAAACACCAAAAACTCCAAAAAAAAGGGGGTGGACGGGGGACGAGACACGGATGACAACAACAAACCAAGTAGCAAAGCAAGGGAAGACAAACAGAAAACAAATGCTCTTAAAATCGTTCCATGAGAAATGGAAATAATTAATCATGGATTTGAGCTTTATATTCCTCATATCCCCTTAACATGTTTACTTCTCCCTCTGACCCAAGCAAAAATCCTTATCACAATAGGTCAACATACTCAAAGTTGTCCTCAACTCTCTTCATTTCACACTTACCAGTCACTGCTTTCTCCCTTCTGTGCCCACTACAGATCTGCAGAGTACTCCCACCTCTCCAACTTACCAGGCAACAAGGAGTAGCACGTCCTACAACTGGTTCAAAGCAATGTGCATGGGCTGCTGCTGAAAGCCATTTCACCTGGAATGCATACCGCCCAAGCTGACCCTAACCCTCCCTCATTGCCAGCACTTCTAGGGTCTCTTTCCTTCATGCACCTGCTAATTATCAAATCGGTTATTGGAATTTGAGGCTTATTTCTTTGTATCAAACATGGCTGAATTTGATCAACAGGTTCCAAAGCTGTTGGAGAAGCCAGACATGCAGTAAAATCACATGAAAAACATTTCTCATAAAACTAATAATTCCTAGGTATTTTTTAGTAGAATTTTAACAATTAGATACACATTTCCACACATTACATATGAAAACAAACAAATAATTGCAGCAGCTGCTTGGACTAGCATTTTACTGAAACTATTTAGTGTTATAAAAGAAATGCATTTATGACTGATGGAATGGACGAGTAGGATGACCAATTTTGAATGTGGAGTGAACACATATGTGAGCTACCATGACAGAGCGGCAGAAGAAAACAACAGTCATGGAGCAGCAAGCCAGAATTCATTTAACTTTGGGTTGCCCTCAGTTAAAATAATGGATTTTTTCTAAGATATCAGTAATTTAACATAGCATACCACACCCATATTCTGTACTGCCAGTACACAATAATGGGAAAAACAGACCGAGAGCATCATGTGCAATATACTGTTTAAGTTTTAACAGCCGTATTTTTATACGCAGTGGTACACTTGTCATTTATCTTGTAACCATGTTTTGCAAATTTAAAAAAAAATATTTACTGCTGAATTATAAGCATTTATAAATTTGTTCCAAAGATTACACTAACTTTAAAAAAAACTTATTCCCTATTTTCCAAACAGTATTTCTGCTATCTTAGAGCAAGTTTGCACTTCTAACTTCCTGCCTACTAATTACAAAAAACTCTTCTTAGTCTTGCCTATCCTTTCACCTTTCAGATTTACTACTGCAGTCCTGGATCATTATTTGTGACAGTAACCGCAACAACTCCCATTTAATTCAGGTAGCGCTGGTCTTACTTGTGCGATCACTTAAAAATACTGCCAACGTGTCAAATGAGGCATAGGAAATTTAGCACCATCCAGGAGTTGCGTTAATGGTAGTAAAACAGAATTAAAAGTGGTTAATACCATCGTATGTTAATGCAGATACAAACCATATTTACTCTTAGAACTTTATTGAAATGGCTACTCTAAAAGCTGAAACATCCACTTTGGTTAAGTTTCAAGTGCAAATAACCATATGTTATTCTTCACACCAGAAGACCTGTAAGAACTAGCCCTCTTTTACATCAGCTGAATGTCTTCCATGCAGCCAGCTTCCCACTTCAAATTTCATACTGCAAGTTCAATAATCACATTAACAGTTATGTTAATGCAATCCAGTAGTGTTCTCACTACTGATCTGAGTTCAGTATAATTAGTAATCTTTTTTTCCTTAAAATGCTAAGGACATAACACGTACAGACTAAACAATCAATTATAGAATATATCATAATATGAGTAAGTTAATACTGTCTAACTTTACATTGTAAAGAAAGTATTGTGCTTTAATCAGATAGCACCATCATACAAGAATATTTATTATTACTTGCATAGTCATCTTAATTAAGAAATCATGGAACATCCTGACAACAACAACAAAAAAATATATAAAAAAAAAGTCAACACACATACTATAGAGATTGAAGTATCTGCTAATTATTTTCTGTGAAATATGAAACAATTCCAGAGAGGGGGACAAAAGGCTTTTAATATCTCTTTAAAGTAGTTGGCTCCCAATGAATGCACATCACTTTATTTAATCACTGATACACGCAGAGTTTTAGAAAAGCTGGGATGTGAGCCAAAAAATAGGAAACCTAGAAAACGGGGATAGAAATAACTTTAAAAAGGTTATCCTGTGCATCATCCCAAGATTGTTTGCAGGTACCAATTTGAAGGGATCCCTTCCTGGCAAACGTTAGTCTAATCTGTTTCAAAAATGGCATTGATGGAGATTCCACTGATTCTCTACAGTGAAGTGACTGGATTGATATCCACTGCTTATGTTAGAAAACTTTTAACAACATTTAATATAAATCTCACTTGCTCCAATCACCCCTCTCCACTGCTCCTTGTCCCACCTCCAACAGGCAGAAAAGTCGTTTTAGTGTTCTAGCAGATCCTTTCACATATTAAAGAACTCTATCACATCTCTTTTTTTGTCTTCTCTTCTGTAGACCAAACAAAACATTTTTCTTCCAGTCTTTCCTCAAATTACACTTTCAAGCCTTCTGATCACTTAACAGTAAATGTGTGCAAGTGGATGGAGGGGATAAGGTAAAGAAAGGAAAAATACTTCCACCACTCAAAAATACGTAGAAAACACCCTAACAACATCTGCCCTGAAAAAACCCAAAACAAAACACCCCCCCAAAAAAAAACAACCCCAAAACAAACAAAAAAACCCCAAAACAAACAAAATAAACCCCACCAAAAACAACCCAAACCAAACAACAACTAAGGATTATTAAATACTTATTATGCAAAAAGAAGAAATATTGGTATAAAGATGCACTGGTATCATTATATATCTTTCATGTTACTATATTGTTAAGCAGGCAAGACAGGCTAAAGATGATTACGGAAAATTAGCATGTTGCACTTTCCATTTAAAAAAGGCATACTCTTATCTTTCTCCTGTTTTCTATTAAAAAACCCCAAACTACTGTCAGACCAAACTATTCTGATACAACTATCATACAGGATTTCATACTATTACAGGAAACATGGTACAAGATCTTACCAAATAGTAAGACAACTCTCAAGTTCAGATTTTATTTTTATTGTGTCCAAAGTTAGCACTTCTCCTGATCCCTGTTGCTGCACTCTTGCAGTAGTCCCCCTGTAGTAAAAGCCACACTAATAAAGTAAGTGAGATGAGGACAGCAACCAGTCAGAATAAAATCTAATCCCAGTTTACGAATGGATTCCTTCAAATGCTTTAGGATATCACTTAATGTCCCTTTTACTTCAAGTAGTATATTAACATTACATTTTGTTGACAGAAGTAATAAGATACAAAGAATCAGATATACTTCCCTATCCACAAAATGGGAAAAATAGTCATCTTCTTGTGAAATTTCATTTATGCTTCAGAAAGGATTCTGAATCCGAAAGCAATACTTTTTTATATTATCCCGTTTCACATATCAAAGAAGCTATGCTCTGTTCTAGTTACTAAAGTTAGGAATAAATTAATAAAATTAAGGGGTTTTGGTTGTTTTAGGAATGTTGCAGTTACTCCACATACCAGGAACTGGCTCAAGAGAAATCCATACATTTTAAGACACAGAAACTCAGAGATTAAATATTAAAATAACCTTAACTCTGTCCTACTGAGCTCTATTAAATGTAATGAGACTGAAGATTCTGATTCATGTTTTTTTAGCATTTATAGCTAAGGAAAGGAATCCTGAGGAAAGGAATATTTCTACTTCCTAAATCCCTATATCTGTATTTACTGGACAACAGCCCTACAAGCATCAGTGTTCACAAGAACCACAACAGACATGCTATTTCACCTGTTGAGGTAACATACAACTACCAAATCTCTAGATGAACAGAAAACATGACTTAATCTATGAAGGAGAACTGACTGACTTACTACAACCACTGGAATTACACACAAGCAAACTGTGGAAGCAACAGGTGAAATTACTTCTGAAGTCACAGGATGTCACAGTTAACACAACCTTAGCTATTTATCTAATCTTTGCTACAGATTTGTGACTATTGTGTATAGTAGCAAGCAGCTCAGGGTAACTATAAGCTAAATTATTCAAGGAACTATACAAAAGATTTCAATAGGTTTTGGCTGTATCTGAAGTTTGACTAATTTATCTCATCCGTTACTAAGTTAATTCAGGTTAGAAAGATATTGAAACAGAAGGCTACATTTCTCAATCCAATTCTTCATTCATTTCAATTTAAACTAATTAATGAGTTTGCTTACAAAAAATCTCAGCAGTTTCATTACGTACTCCAAAAGTACCGTATTCTGCAGAGGACAGGCTGCATTCACCACTCAAAACAAATGCAGAAGTCCTGCTTTCAGTGCAAAGCTAAACAGAACCTGTGCTACTGAGTCACAATCAAGGCCAACTACTTTTGAGGCACATTTTTATGTTACGCTAAAAAGAAAACAAGGCATTAAAAGAGTCCATGTATAAATGTGGTTTTTTGAAGCATTAGGTATTCCAATGCTGCATCAGAAACAGCAGGGGGTAGTATTTCAGTGCTTTTAAACCCATGTATTTTTTTTAGCAAAGCAAGTCTCACCCTGCATTTTCCCTCGTTCCAGGTTACTCTTAAATCCCCCACCCAGATTTCTTCAGCACTTAACTTCTGGCTGCATGCCTGTCAGGCAGAGTTGCCAACCCTCTTCCGAGCTGGCTAGCACAGGTCTTGCTCCAGGCAATCTGGTGACCACCTGGCTGCTCTCTTCTGCTCCCTCTACCATACAGATTTTACCAGACTTATTTACCACTATTGTGGAAATTATCAGCCTATAACAAGTCACCTCACGTTGCTAATTTACATCTTCCTATAAATACGGTGACTCAAAATCAGTTTAAATTTAAAATTAAAGTATTAACTTGTACAGCACCACAAGTGCGTTCAACATTTTACAGACTAAAATAACATTCCTACCATGAGTTTGTAGTCCAAACACATCAAAACAGCACTTAGTGCAACGTAGAATATAGTAATTTTGTGCATGTCATTTGTAAAAAAATATTTCTTCAGAATGGCAAAGAGCTACTTGAATTTTCCCAAACTGAGCCAAGACTACCCTACCTAGGTAATTTAGACCACCAAACTTTCAGTTTTATCTAAAACAGGCTATGTCCCCCAACATCTGTTAATCACATTTAGTATTCCTCCAGTTAGCTTAATCTCAATTGTCAAATTGGCAAAATTAGGTGTTTACATCACATATATAGATTACAAATATTTTAGACAACAACAACAATTAAGTTTTAGAGGTTGTTTTTGTTGGGTTTTTTATTTATTTTTTTTAAATGCCTCCATATTTTATTTTTCTTTTTCAGCGCTTATCCTGATACACATCCCTCACCTCCCCTGCCCCACATCCAAATGTGCTACAGCTAGCTTCAAACATTTGTAGAAAATCTACTATTTTCCCAAATATTTTGTTTGCAGTTTTAGGATACACTATCTCGTGAATTACCATGACTAAGATCCAGAATTGTCTTTGACTCAATTTAAGAGCTGATTCTCAGTTCTCCAACAGGATAAATTTAGGAATCTAGAAACAGGATAAGTGTTTATTTTCCACCTGTGTTTATCACATTTTATTTGTATTAGCTCACTTACACAGCCATTTTAAGGATTTCTTCTTTAAAATACAACAGAAAGCTTCGATAAGATACATGAATACTGTTTCAAGGAAATTAATTGCCTGCAGGATGGCCAATAAGAATTGTCCCTCAGATATTGTCATTTGTTCTAAAACAGTATAAATTACATT
>VYXH01012328.1:88856-116559 GCA_013397275.1 Burhinus bistriatus | reverse complement strand
AAGAGTTGCAACAAAATATCTCTTCTGTAAGAATTATTCTCTAACCAATCTTGCATTTACTATGCAGAACAGAAAAATATCCACAGTAACTTTAAAATGAATTTAAATCACCATCACCACGTACTGTACTAAAGGGTGAGCAAACTCTCTGACTCTTCTAAAGTTACCACATTGTGAAGATGACTAACAAATGAAAATTAGTGCAAAATTCTTTTACTTATGGTCATGGGGGATACAAAAGAACGGTCACTGAGAAAATGTCAATAGTCAGAGAGACTATATGCTGAAGTCATTATTTACTCCTCCCATTTCATTCAAGCTATGCTATTCACAAATTTTAAAATGATACACAGATGCCATCGGATGCCTTCTCACAGTGGCTGTTTCCATCCTGAAGATAAAACTGTACTATCAGTTTTCACTGGTGATTTAAGAAAACACTGACCCCAAACAAGCCATCCTACCACCTTCCACCTCAAGCAGGCTAACTGGACTTAAAACTGCTTTTTTTTCTGCAGTTCAATCAGCAACCAAATTTGGCCAATAACCAGTGATAATGCAAGGGAAGTTACAGGAATCCGTTAGCAGATGAAGACAACGACGTTTTTCAAGTCAGAGGGGAATCATATCTTTAGCGGGCAGCTAAACTGTTACCTGCATCGTAGTAGCTGGCACACTGTGAGGAAACATTTCTCAGTAATTATCTCATGATCAGTTTACAATATTGTCAAAAGAAGAAGGAATACACAAGAGCAAGAAGACACGAGACCCACTGGTGGCACACACAGGATTGCTGACTACCAGAAAGATCACACAAACCTGGTAGATATTTTTACATAAAATCAGGTATAATCTTCTAATCACAGAATAATAAGGTTTGAAGAAATCCCTGAAGCTGACCTCGTCCCCTGCATATTCAAAGCAGGGTTAACTTCAGCAAGGTGGTTCCAGTCCCTGTACAGTCAGGTTTTGACCATCTCCAATTACAGATATTCCCCAACCATCCCCACTCTCTACAAGCCCCAATACTGAACTAAAAGTAGGTAATTGTATGCATTTCTACCACTACTTATTTGAGAAACGTGTGCCCTCTACAAAAATTACTGAATTGCTCTTCAGGAAATTAAATGACTTTTCAAGCACATTAGACTTAAATACTTTTCAGACTTTTTCAAAAATATATGTAAAACAAACCAACAAGGTCAATGAAGAACCTGTCCTGCCTTTAATTATCAGATTATTTTTAATAATCTTCATGAGAATCTACAAATTGGTACATCAGTTTCAAGCAGAAGGTCAAAAAATGGCAAAGCAGATATATAAAATTAAAAGGGAAAAAGCTTCTGCTTCTACCTAAGCCATTCATATTTTCAAAAGAAATGCAAGTTCTACTACTGCATTATTTTCTCAGTCAACTGGCAACAAATAAAAATACTAGATCTTTGACAGAAGTGATCCCTTTTCTTACTGGGTTCAAAATACTCTTTTGCTCTTTTACTTTCTTCCTATTCAAGTCTAGTCCCTAACAAAGCATAATTCCTTCTTCCTGCTCAGGGATATAATTATGTCTTCATTAGTTCTGAAACACAGTACAGTAGGAATCTGTTGATTTTTTGGCAGCTTAGGCATACTAAATAAGAATAACCAGATGCTGCTTACATCACTTTCAGATACAGACAAATTAAAAGCAAAACAAAAACCAATGCGCAGGTGTTCATGAAAGCAATAAATTCCAAGTTCCCCCACTATTTGGCTCTCTGTTACAAGGGTATTCTACTTTGGGTCCCAAAGTTGGGATAGCGTGTTCACAGCTCACAGCTATTTCATGCCCTCAGATGTACATACCAAATACAAATTATGCAGATAAAACTCTGTAACCATCTGGTCATCTAAAGTATTTCATATAAATTGTAAGTGACCTATTTATTGGTACACAGAACGTTTCCAGTTTGAATTTTCTTCTTCCTTTTTGTTGTATTTTGATTGAAAGTTAAGGATGGCAGTTTGCAGAACTCCACGATATGTTGTTCTTTTGTTTGCACACCAACAGGTGCATGAACAGCCATTAAGTAGGCTGGTGCTAAAAAGTGCACAATAGCGTAACTGCTCAGTTATGCTCTAGAAATCAATGGAATTACCAAGGAGAAAAACAAAATAAACTGAAGTTCATATGAAAAATGAGATGGGTTGTCACTTGCAGGAGTGCCTAGTTATAAATAAAAATGATACTTTCATTTTCAGCCATTCTTCCCCTTTATGACTTACTAAAACAATAATCACTTCCTGCTTTAGGACTGAAACTGTTCCTGGTCCTCCTCATTCCAGAAGGTAGGTTTGTTTGTATGTGGCTCTTCTGGAGAGAAAGGAGAAGGGCAGATCAAGGAAATCCATTACTATAATATTTTAAAATGGTATTCACAATCTTTTTTGCTCTCCAGGCTCTTCAAATACTGACTTCTCAATTGTGGTCCTGGAAGCAAAAGACTCTGCTTTCACGAGCATATTCTTAGGTAAAAAGAAATGGTTGAAAAAGTACATACTTAAGATTTCAGTTAAAAAACAAAACAAAACAAAAACACCCCCCAACAACACAATCTCAAACAACAAAACCAACAAAAACCACTAAACAACCAAACTTCACCACATACAATTCACACGCTATTTTCTTGACAGAAGTACAAAGAGCAACTAGTGACATAAGTAAACGAGAACATTTAAAAAACCTTGACTATTTTTAAATACTTTAGTATTAAGAATTATTGACATTTGAATACATATTGACAACCTGAATACTCATTTTTCATTTGTCTGAGGCCTACGCTTACCATTAACTTATATAACTTCAAAAGCAAACAGTTTATTACATTAAATCAATTGTGTGCACTAGAAAGCTCATCTCAAATATCCACATATTTGGAATAGAGACCTGAAATACAAGAGCTATACAGATAGCCCTGTAACAACCTATAGGATGATTCCATGTATAGCAGCTTGGTTCAAGTCTCATTGTCTTTGCTTACTTAATTCAAGCCCTTCGGAAGAAATTTATTACGTGTCTGTACAATGGGAACCAGATCTCATTCAGAACAACTCTACAAATAAGCAATAAAGTGATCATTACTGGAAGATACATCTCAACCATTACGTACTTTTAGGAAGAGTACTGTATTTTCACAGTCATAACCAGCAGATTCTACATTAAAAGACTGTTACTGAGTGGCAGTCCAGGCATACGTGTACAAATAACCCCAAGGGAAGTCTCTCAGTCACCTTTGCAGCCACCTCAGGATGAAAGGCACATCCTGACTTCCACTACTCGCCTGCTTCCTAGACCTGCCAGGAGCCATCTGGCCCTCTCCAATCACTTGCAGTTGCTGGCTGCTTGAAGTAAACGTGAAGAGAAGAGCAAGGATGAAGGACATGATGTACAAATGCAGAGGGAAGTCTTGTATCACCACCTTCACAAACAAGCAGCTCACTACTATCAACTTCTATTTTAAAAACTACAGCATGTACCAACCATCAGATAAACCATGCAATATTTTAAGTATCTGCTCAGAAAGACAAATTATTTTGCCAGAGAGATAGTTACATGAAAATATAAAAATATCCTAACTAAATTATACACTCAGAGCCAAAGGTTAGAATTTTGCCAGCATATCAGATCTCAAATTTTTATTTTTTTTGTAAAGCCTGATCCAACTCCTATGAAATTTAGTAGAATTTATTTTAACTGGCTTTGATTCTAGTTCACAAGAAAATCATGGAACCAAAAACACAAGACCAAGACTTTCAACTTTATGTCCAAAAAAAAGACAACTGCCAACGGCAAATAGCAGTGTAACATTCTTCACTACTCATTCAAAATGATTGCACATTTTGATGTTTGAGCACATTTTCCAGGCAAAAGCAAGCACACAAAAAATTACAAATAACTACTTTAATGAAAATACCAAAAGGCACTACAGATAGAAGAAAATGTTAGTTATTCTTTAGTTTATTTTCTACAGTGAGTTAGAAAAAACACACACAAGTAATTTCTGCCCACTACTGCAATAAAATTTGTTTTTCCTCTTCTAATTCTCTTGAAATGTCTAGTCAAATAACATAAGCTCTGATCCCGATTTGTTTCCAGATACATTCTCCAGCATTGTCAATTACTGACAGTTACCTGAAACTGCCTAGTTAGTTTTGCATTTTCTAGAAGTAACTACATCATAACTGATTCCCCTCTATATTACCATACATTTTTAGAAGCAACTATCTTGCCCGATAAACACAGTAACAAACACTGAAAGCCATAACAAAACACAGGTAGCAGAGCCCTGGAGCACTCTGCTACAACAGATCTGGTAACACTTTGTCTCTTGAGCCCAAGGGACACAGGAGTTGCAGCGGGGATTAGTAAGAGAAATAAACAATGGTAGTGAGCGCTCTTTCATCGTGTATAGTCTATTACTGAACAACCATAATTAATAACAAATTCATCTGTAGTGCTTTTCAATCATATTTTAAGACCTTTCAAAAAAGAAAAGTAAATCAAAGAGACTGTGACTTATTCCTAAATCAATGTCTTGTCTAAATTGGTAGTCAGCCTATGCCCTGTTGAATGCAACATGCTTTGAGAGTGCACACTTGGATATACAGTTCATATGCAGGGTGAAATATCTTTTTTAAACCATATTTGATTAAAAAGAGAAAAATTACTAAAGTTAGTCACACGCTGCAATAGCTTAAATGTTTGTAAAGAATATACAATGCCACAGAGCAAGATTCTGTCATTAATTTCTTCACACAACTGATCATTTTTTATTTTAAGGATAGTATCCTTCCGAAACCATTTGTGCAAGCTGAAATACGCAAAAAAGAGCTGTAAACAATCTACAAATATGTGACAAATGCAAAATTTTTTGTTACTGCACACTACTTCAATGCCAGGATACCCAGCATTCCCAGCTCAAAACCCAGAAATTTCACTAACCTTCATGCAAAGGACCGAGCAGTTTGAAGACACCACAAAATGTATGAGAAGAGGTGCTAGGAAACATTTACACCAGCACTGCTGAAGTGCTAAAGCAGAAACCTGTAGTACTGTTCAAAACTGAAAGCATTCGCCATTATAATTCTACATGTCAAAAGACAGAGAGACTGACAGATATCTCAATGCATGTGTCATTTTATACATACCAAAGCAGATGAAACTAATGACTTTAACTTGTTGAAAACTACACTAGTCTGAGTTATGTATGTATGTATGCAGTAATAAACCATAACAGTTGTTAGTTTGGTTGATACTGAAAGTACAAACAATACATTTATGTAGCTATTATTTTAGCTCTAAGCAAATGTGAAATAAAATGAGGTAAACTAAACTTAAATAATGGATACAAACATAAACCCATTGTTTGAAACGTAAATAGAAACTTCAGAAATAACAATGCCACTTAGCTTACGCGCAGTACTCCTTACAGGATCTAAATGGTGTTAACAATTTACCTGTCCAAAACTAACTCCTAATCTGTCAGACTTGGGAACAGTTAAGATATCTACCTAGAGTACAAACCCAAAAGCACTATTTTCACAGTGTGGATGCTTAACCAGCCATATGCCCCGAAGTATCTTTTCGAATTTAACTTCTACTTTGGAGAAAAAAAAAGAAAGTCATCAACATTTATCCATCCAACATTATGGAGATAAGGGAATTTTTTCATTTTAACTTTCAGGAAAAAAACACTAACTTTTCAGATGCACTGTATGTTTTTTTCTTGATAGTTTATAGTGATCATTGGTAAATGGCTATGATAGCAATTCTATATTCGCTTATTTTCTTATTAATACAACATTCAAATTTTTGCAACTGGCACTTTAATAACTGGTTTTGTGTCTTAAACATTTTAAATTGAGATACTCTTCAATGGATCAGAATAAAAGTGGTTAGAAAATAAAAGATTCTCTTCTTAATCATAACTGTAACTAGCCATAGCTTCCTTTAAAACTGACATATACCATAATAAAAAATTCACTGAAAGAGACTACGTTACAGCCATTGCAGCAATGCTGTAACTTCCACTACATTAAAGTTTCAGCCTTCTACAGCTTAGTTTTCCCCCTTTTAGTAATGTCCACATTTAAATGAAATCTGCAATATTCATCTTTGATTTAATCTTTTAACTGTATCTCATACAGGCAACTGTACAACATCATTAAAATAATAACAAGTGCAGAACTTCCTTATTTTCCCCTCACCTGCAGTATTCAAAACCACATCACAGCCTAATGAGAAATGGAAGTCATTGAAAAACCACACTTCTTTCAGTGTTGGAAATTGAATATAATTGAACAACTAGTTCTACAGGTGTTTCAAGTTTAAAGGATACTCTGTCTTACAGGTGTGGCCTCACTACCATAGAAGCATAAAAATGACATACAAGCAGCATTTGTCATCCTATCTATAATCTGACACTAACACCAATACAATCAGATAGTCTATTCTGTTCCACTATAGGCAAACGTGACAGAACCCATTCCTCCCAAAATACAATGAAACAGATTTCTGCACCTTCAAACAAAAAACATTAGTTGCATTTATTTCCTGTCATAAATTTCCAGTATTGCCTTGCCATTTTCCATTAGCATGGAAAAAACAAAAGGTTTAAATCACGATTAACCTACCTAATTTGCTTCATCCTGAAAGAGAACTATCTACATGCGAGTTTCATCATGAAGCCTTAAATCAGCTAAAATCCATTGTCTTAGTTAAGTACTGAAAGTAAGAAAAAAATTATTTACTAGCATATACTACGTAATGTTTCCCAGAATATTAACTCTTATATTTTGAAAGTACCATGTGTAAGAAACTACAACATAGATAAACTAGATGCTGTTGTACTTCATTTTAGCAGTTTATTATATTTTTTCAGTGAACTGTGGTATGAAAAAGTAACAACTAATATTCTAATTTCTGAGACTAACCTATTCAATCACCATAAGCTGGTTCCAACTTGACACTGCTTTTAAACCACAAATTATCAATTCACAATACAAATGTTTTGTGAAAATATATTACACACTCCCATCTTTCCTATTCTTACATGAAAACATAATCCCAAATCACCATATCGTAATACTCTGCACAGGAACCATTTGTGATACCATCATCAGTGATTGCAGCATTAGATAAGAAAAAAGCAACAGACTAACCCTAGCAAGGATTCTATTTTCCTGCAAATATTCCTTATTATAAAACACACTTTAGAAATGCCCAAACTATATTGTCTCCACTTTTTTTTTCCCCTCCCCAAACTTCTCCAGAACGCATTAGATGTTCTTTCATTTCACAGTACTTACAATGGTGCTTCTGTGAAAAGCCCAAGTGTCAGCATGTTACTGTACTGTTTGTTTTTTTTTTTTAAAAGACAACAGTAAAGAAAAAAACCTACTTATCTTTTGTACTGTCTTTATACAAAACTTCATCTTTTATCAGTGCACGTAAATATGGCTCTTGGAAAAATATGCCGTTGAACAGCTTATAACAGGTAAATAAAACTTCTTCCATTTTTTACCTTCCAGACTGTCTCATTTAGAATTTTACATTTTTGTATCATGTGAAAAAGTGGTGGAAAAAATATTCTTGTCAAAGTTACTTAGAACTATGCTGCAAAATCAACTCTTCTTGGTAGCTCACAGATGTTCCTAAGAAATCAAATTAATGGTCCCCTATTTCTATCCCTTTATATATTCACCATCAACCCAGAGTATGTCTAGGAACTGTGGGAAAAGCCTTGGGTCATTTGAAGAAAACATCTAAATGTCAAATCAGATAAATAATTCTGACATTTCCTAAATTCTGTAGGTTTTTGGGGTGGGGGGGTAGGGGGTGTTTGTTGTTTTAAATACAAACTCCTATTAAATCTCATTTCCTAAAATGAAATAAGAAAATTACAAAGCAATGCATTACCAATTTTTCCAACAGCCCAATAGTACTAGAGTTTAAGAGGTAGAAAGTAATCATGCCAGATGAGGGTCATAAGCTCTTAGTATCACAAGATGAGTTTGGAAAGATAGAAGCCAAGTTCCTCCTACCCCTCATCAAAAGATGGGAAACTTCTGCTGTATTTGTTCAGTTTCCTGTGTTTAAAAAGGAAAAGGGGAAACCAGCACAATTGCAAAAATTTCAGAACAGGAAGGTTTTCAGAAAAACCAAACGGTTCTTTCCCCACCATCACTACTCCCGAGTTCCAAAAAGAACTTATATATCATCTTGGTTACAGCATGTTACTCCTTGCTCTTTTGACAGTGGCATAGGTGCCATTCATATTTATCTATCATTTTGACATGCTGTCAAATTAACATGAAGAATGCAAATACAGAAGTGAGAAAGGGAAAGATGATTTTAACTACTTAAAATGTAGGTATATATATCAGAATGTAACAACTGGACGAACAGAAGGCACTTCGCTAACTATAGGACCTTGACCTTGCCAAATTGCAGTAGTCTGCTACAGCCAGAAGTAGTTCTGGAAGTAAAAAAAGTTTGAAATTACCATAATGGAGAGGTAAGTAAGGAACTGCTAGCAGCTTTTCACTAGGTTAAACGTAAGACAATTTACCTCTGTCCACAACCATAAATAATTAAAGCAAAAACCCAGAACAAGAATCGTTATCCTTTTAATTTTGAGTAATTATACAAATTGTCCCTCAAATAAGTGCTTCTGACATTTTTGGAACAAAGGAAAATTATTCTTCGTTAAAATAGATTATTTTAACTGTAGATAAATGAATTGTTCCAAATTGTTCCAAATTTTTTGAGAGTTTAAGGGCTTCTTTAAAAGCCAATGAGAGTATTTTCCCTCCAACCTGATTTACAAAAAAAAAAAAAAAAATCACAGTATGAGCCACTCTACCAAAACTGTACTACCGTAAAATTCTATTATGCTAACCATAATCTGCAAATAATATATTTAGATATGAGTCACTTCAGAGATGTTTTTATTATTGCAATAAAATGTGTACCTTTAAAATATTTTTAATTTCTACAAATATTATTTGATTTTAAAAGTACATGTTGTAAAATCTTATTACATATTTAATGTTTTGTAGTAAATGCATATTCAGAACTATTTCCTTACCAGAATTAAAGCTGTTTTATATAGTGTGTATTCGGTATATGTAGGGTGGTTCTCAAATGTACAAAAGCAACATAAGCACATCTTGGATTAATCAAATTACTATTAGGTAGATGTACTAGACCACACACCTTACATAAAATGCAACACACTGAAAACTTCTTCAGAAACCAGGGAACCCTGGCACCATTCTTGTCCCACTCAGAGAACATCCCCAATTTAAAGATCTATGGGAATTAGCATTGTTCACCTGCTTGAGAGAAAAGGCCAACACACACATTACCAGTCTTTAAGTAACAAGTAAAACATCACTACATAGCAGCTTAATTATGATTCCTCTCTACTCTTCCATACAAGTGATATGCAGACATCATCAGCTTTCTACTAGTTATAAATCTGACACTTCTACTGTCCTTATGGTGTCTGATTAAAAAGTAAAAGTACTAAAGTAGCCTCTTCACTATTTCTGCAGGAAGGCAACTGATTCCTTGAGTTCATGAGCAACATATAATATTAAAATCAGGCCAACAGTGAGCCACTCTAACTACAGGTACCTCAAACCAGGACGTTAAGTAACTAACTTCTGAGATCACTATGTAAGGTACAGCCTAAAAGTGACTGATCTTAATGTTGTAGTAAATCAATCACTTTTAGAATGGTATAAGAAAAGTAGATTTGTTTACCTTTATGTGTAAGAGTACTGCTTACTCCAGTGCTGAAATAAGGGACTAACTACATGAAGACTAGTACCTCTAGGGAAAGTTTACAAACAGGTAAAACCCCTACATAATCAGGGCAGCCCCAAACATAAATAAAAACGCAGAAGCACGAGATTGAGAAGGACAAGCTTGAGAAAGGTTAGAGGAAAACTCTCTCCTAAAATTTGGTGATAACCGCATCCCTCATTAATCAGGACCCTGGCATTTAGGTTTTAATTTATCTACAGAAAAATACAACTACTACCATGAACAAAGCAAGTTCCTAATTATAATCTAAACTTCCAAAACACTTTAACATAATGAGACAGGAGATATTAAAACTTCCTATTGCAAGCTGAGAAACTGTTCCTTTGTGAGAAAAGTTTCTTGGATCCATACTTCTAAGACAGAGGTTTACAGACACAAAACACCTAGTGCCACCCAGCCCACAATTAAGCTCTTCAATTGCTAAAGTAGTCTTCCACTGCCATAATTTCCTTTTCAGTAAAGAACGTTCAAAAAAATCTTTATTTAAATCAAATTTCTTAGGTATGAAATATTACACTTGCTATACAACTGCAAAATACAACTCCAACAATCCATTTTCAAGTCAACAAACATTTCTTGTAAATAACATTGTTAAATTGGAAACAAGCCTGCAACCTTCAGGGTGACAACTACAGTATGTGAAACCTTGCAACCGAACACCTTTTGTAAGGTGTTCTTACCAAAACATCTTGCCAACCATAGGGAAAGTCAATTTCACATACTGCATTGCATTACTGAATATGAATATGTAGTATTTTCTAAGATTAAGATACATTTGTTTTACCATAAGAGTGAGAAACACCTATGGTAGCAGTTCTCAAACTTTTAGTTAGGTAACTGCATCACTTCAGACTCCGGACTGTGTTTCTCCATCAATAACTCCCACTTACAGGTCACAGTACACGCAACTGGAAATGGAACATAGTGCAACTCCACCCATACACTGCATTTCAACCTTGATCATTAAGAAAAGTAGGGCGCTACACAGAATATCCCAAGAGGCAACTGACAACTGAGAACCAGTTTTAAAATTCTGAAGCACTAACATAGTACATGAAAAAGTGGTGGAAGACCAACCACTTGCTCAAGAAGATTCCACTTGCTCAATAACATAAGTGCTATTGATAAAAAGTATACCTATCTCTTTTTTTAGACAAAGGTTAAGAGGGAAAAATCAGTCCTACAGATGATCTCATTTCACGCTGAGATCAACATTTATTTCTCTCATTTGTTTGTTTATGTTGGAGCCTGTATATTCTTTGACTTTTCGATTAACATCCACATGAACATTTGAACATGAGTGCACAGAAAGATGCATGAAGATTGAGATACAAAGGGAAAAAAGGTAAAGCAACAATGTCAATCACATCCAGCAAGTAAATACAGTTGTTCATTGGCATGATCTTGCAGAAACATACTTCCATGGGATTTCCTTCCACTAAGGGAAGATGTTCTTGTCTTGAGTAGCAGGAGCTGGATTATTGCCAGGCACCACAGTTGTTGTCTCTGAGCCACACTTAAGGTTTTTTTTATCAGCACTTAAAATTTGAGAGGTCCATAACAGCAATATGTTACACTTAAAAGTAAAAAGAACAGAAACTCTAGCTGGTACATTCTCTGACAGATGACTTTTTTTTAAAAAAAACAAAAACAAAAACATTTGAATGACTTAAAAACAAAAAATAACCAAAAAACCCCACCACACCCCAAAAATACAACAAACTTGGTTGTAAGGAAATAAATACAAAACATTACATAAATAATGCCTCAAATATCCTACTAGATGGGTTCTGGAATTACGTACTTTTTAGGTATTTCCATTCCCACTGTATGAAATATCAACGTATCACAGATTTGAGCCTTGGCAGAATCTAATTTAACAGTATTTGTTTTCAAATGCCTCTCCATTCCCTCTCTGACAAAAGGTCCAAATCTGTACAAAGGATTGTCTTGTTCCCTTACTGATCATATGTTACAAAATTTCCTAACCATGAAGCATTTTACATTTGCTTTCTTATTCTCCATTTTCAACCTTAACTGTCAATTTCATATTGCTCATAATCAGCCATACATTTCCTGTGTCATTATTATTAACTCCATGCTATTTGTACTCTTTTCACCAAATACCCGCATGGTACTATCATAATTTTGTTTGATTATGTGTCTTGATTACACAGAATTTCTCACGGTCAAGGGAAATGCTTTCAAGAATAATTCAGTCTCTTCTGTACTCACTCTGCTCCACAAATCTACCTGTCTCAACACTTGTAACTTTTGGTATCATCCTTTGATGAAATCTGCCGTTTTATTTTCTGTACTGCATTAATCTGTCTGCCGTTGCCTCCTTGATCATCAATGCATGATATTCTCTCAATAATGCTTTTTGCATATAAAAATCTATATACACATAAGCATTCTACATGACAACCTGTGACTACAAAAGCTCTCCTGTTCTAGGACCACTCCTGGCAAAACATCCCTATCCAGCTTTCTTGAAAGTACCACAAAAATAACCTTTTTCATCATCATGTACCTTCATTTTAAGACTCACTGAGATCCTCTGATCTTCCTTTCTCTTCCTCATTTAGTATCCACATACATACTACTCTGAGACCTTCTGAAGTTTTTACCAATTTGATCATTCTCATTAAATTGCTGATCCATTTTAAGCAGTAGCCAAAAACCCTATTTATCTCCATCTGTAAATAACTTCCAAGACGACAACACAACTGTTAAGCCCAGAAAATTACCTAAGTGACAAGACTTGATCTACTGTAGTAAAAACTAGTTAAAAAGGTGGGAAAAAAAGAAAAGGTATCAAGAATGCACAGTTGCCTTCAAGTGTGGAGTCTTTTCCTTTATATTCTCTGTGTTGTTCTTCCTGCTTAGTCTATAACGGGACTTCCCTGGGTATGCATGATAACCTCCACAAATTTAAAAGGTAGGCAAACAAAAAACCCCTCTCTGTTCAGAAAACTAGCCATAAGGCAATATGAATAACTTAACAAACTTCATCTAGTAAAAATAAACAAATAAATAAACCAACAGAACTAGGCATTTCAAGACTAGAATGTGCTACCTTGTCCTTCTGCAGCTAATGTAGTCAGTACAATTAAAAACAAAAACAACAAACAAACAAACAAACCCCACCACAAAACAAGCCCTCACTGCACCAAAACCCTAAAAGCAGAGCTCATATCACTACTGGGGGGCAACGCCAGCAGCACAGCAGCCACTCAAGGGAACAGCAGGACTGTCTGCTTGAAAAAGGATACTACAAGCTGCCACGTAACATAACAGCAATAATTTCTTATGTACATAGGGAAGAAAGAACAATGACCTATACTCTTTTTCCACCCTCCTCTATCCACTGAGGTAGGGCAAGAGGTAGAGAAAGGAGATATGTACTCATTTTAAATCAAGTGTTGTTTTTATTCTCTGGAGACACCAGTGTGGCTGACAGCTTACAAGTGGCAATAAGCACTATTGCTAAACAAAAATTTACATTATTTTTTAGTAAAAAAGAAATGCAAAAATTATTTAATAGCAAAAATCATTCCAATCATAGCAGAAATAGAAACTATGTAGCTATATGACAATATCTGTGTAATATGGTAGAAATTGCAGTTGCATGAAAAATACAGTTTGCCTACATCTTTGACTAATTCACCTGCCCTCTGCCCACTACTTGTTTTGATCAGAACAACTTACATTCTATAACTTGGACTAGTTTTAAACAACAGCCATTTATACACTCTGCTTAAAGCAGGCGGAGTTTAAATTTCTCCAAATTACACAAGCCTAAGGCCCCAGACAAGCAGTTTCATATCACATATGATCAAGAATTGTCAAAAAGAAACAGTACTTTGCGCCTAGTTCCACCTGCAAGATCCAAACTTGGTCTCTAAATCTTTGTGTTTGTAGGTATAAAAAAAATATTCTTAGAATTTTTGAAAGCTCGCTCCATTAAATCTTTTCCTCTCTTGTTGAAAATTCGTTCTTAACATATACGTAATATTAGAGGTTGGACAGAAAGTCCATGCAACCTATCCCAAACTTAAGCTGACATCCAGTCTTGTATATGCTATACATATACATACACATATAATATACATACACATATAATAAAATTTATTCATTTCTTACATAATCAACATACCAGATAAAGTATTCATAAACGTTACTAATTTTCTCAAAGTGACAACAGCATTTGAAGAAATTCTTACTGTTCCACAACTGTATCCTTCTTAGCTTTCTTAAATGCAGCAATGCCCATGAAGAAATATTTTCCAAGATGAGATCTTTCTGCCTGCAAGCTCTTCAAGGAAGAGATAAAATCCTTTATTTGATTATATGCAATTTTATGCCTTTATGATATTTTAATATAAGGATAAAAGTAACAGTAATTGTGATGATGACAGATTTTTTTAAACCAAAATGAAAATGGTAAATTCAGTGTTAATGAAAAATATAAACTAACTGAACAGAAATTAATTCTGTTCATGCAGCACTGGTACTGGAAGCAAAGATGCAGAAGAACCACTAGACGGTTTGTACCAGTAAATCAGAACCTCACTATAGAAAGCAGATTGTGCAACTCAAGTCAGAGACCACTCAGCACTTTACAAATAATGACAGCCATCAACCAGTAGTGACCCAGCACCTGAGCCACAAGTCAATTAATGTCCAGTGACCAATTTAAATGAGGGAGTTGGCCACTCAAGACTAACTTATCAGCATTTGATTACATAACCCCTCCTTCTCCTTCTACAGTATCTACCCCATCCACCCTTCCAAACAGCGTTCTCTCCACCAATATTCCCACATTCCTGCCTCCCCTCAATGCATGAATGCACCCAACTCACTCCATATTCACATTCCTTCCCTTTGAAATTCAACTACCTATGCTCAAATGGTGTTCTCTCCCCCTCTATTAAAATACCTCCAAACACCTTGTCTTCCCTCTTCTTTGGCCTACAGGTGGCTAAGCAGCAGCATGTGTCATTTGGCCCAACTGGAGGCAGAGTTAGCATGTACCTGCCAGCAGGGTAGCAGAGTACAAGTGTCTTCTGCCAGGCCAGCAACCTACTTAAGAGCCCCCAAGCTGCACAGCTGGATCAGCTGGCTGCCTGATCAGGAGATGCATATCTTCCTGATGAGCAGCTGCCAAGTCAAAAAAAATATGAAGTCTCTGAAGCCACAAACCATAGCAAACACATACCATCTGAACCAAAAAAGCCTTGAAGAAAAAGATACAGGCCTGAGAGTCACTTCCACCTGGTGGCCTTCTACAGCAGAATCCTGTACAATGCACCCTTTAAAGTTTCATCTAGTAAGGCAATCAGATCAACTATCCTATACATTTATACTGTTGCTGTATGTTACGTGGTATGTGAACAATGATATTTATGTCCTGCCTACCTCACTGTAACTTTACATGATTATTTCTACAACATAAGAAAGGTTTTAATCATATTTATTTTGATGTTGTGAGTGCTGTAAGTCGGCAATACTACAAATCACACTATACTAGTGAAATTATAATAAAAATTAGTAAATTCTTTGATAAGTTTCTGAAAACAAGAAATAATGGTTAACAGCTTTTTGTTTTCCTTATTTAGCTAGATCACCAGGGAGCCCCCCCCCCCAAAAGCAAGCTTAAACTAATTTACTCATATAAAAAACGAAATCCTGTTGCTTTCATAAACTCTTTAAAAAGAAAACAACCACCAAACCTTGAGTCCACAACTTTTGCTTACATGCAAAGACCTCCTGAAGACAACTAAAGAAATGAACACTCTTTACATCAATTTCAGTATCTTGTTTTGCATATACCTTTATTGACTTCACTATTTTTAGTTTCTTTCCTTGTTAAAGCAGGCACATTTTGTGTTAATATACATGGTCCAGATCTTACTCATCAGACCTCTACAAGCACATTGCACAGGATGCTACCGATTTCAGCCCAGCTCTGAAGAGGGATGAAATTCTCCCTAAGCAGATCTACAGAGAACTCCACATGGGCAAAAGTCTACAAACACAGCTCTTACAGCAGATCTACAGAAGCACCAAGTCACCATAAAAATAACAGAATATTTTTGCTTTCTACCAGGCACACAAATTTATGGACGACCATAATTTTAAACTGCATCACACAGAAATACATACAGAAATATATCAGCACATTTAGGGAAGTTGGGTGTTTGTTTACAGTTATTGCAGAACAGTAGATTATTTTTAAGTCACCTTTTTCTTTGATGTTACTTAAGAAGCACTTTCTTCAACAGCTGGACTAACTCTGTTTAGAATACAATTAAACTGCTTATTAGGCGAATGAAAGCTACTACAGAAAAATGGAATTTGTGTACTGGTAATATAAAAATCTAAATAGAAAAAAATCTCATATTAATTTATGACAAAAAATACCTTTCTAGGAACATAACTATATTTCAGTAATAACAGCATATTGACTATAGGACATATTAATGAAATAATACTGAACGTGACGAAGTCATTGTGACCAAATATTATATTTTGATTTTCTAACCTTTTCCACTCTTACTATGATTCCGTATGCATTGACTAACATAACATCTTT
The DNA here is from genome assembly GCA_013397275.1 of Burhinus bistriatus. NCBI lineage: Eukaryota > Metazoa > Chordata > Aves > Charadriiformes > Burhinidae > Burhinus > Burhinus bistriatus. Next base: position 100,090 of record VYXH01012328.1, on the reverse strand, counting down.
CTAATAAATAAACTCATGTTATATAAACAGGGAAGCACATGGCGTTAAACAGGATACCAAGTTTAGCTAAGTTTGACGGAAATAAAGTACTTTGAAGCATTTGGAAAAAAAATGCTTACTAAACGTATTCCAAGCTGTATGGTAGTTAGGGCCCTGTAAATTCTTCAAATCCAATTAAACACAATAATTCAGTACAGGGGTCAGCCTTTTTACATAATTCTGCTCAGAAACAAAATTTTCACTAAAAAAAAAAAATAATTGCATTTCTATACCTTAGAGTTACAAAAATGACCTTGGAAGAACAAGCAAAATGCACACCAATGCTGCAATGCCTGACTGGGTCTGCAGAGTACCTGAAAGCACGTTTTTCAGGTGTGTGAAAAACCCTTTAGATATTCATCTGGATCCTGTAAATTCTGTATGTCCATAGCTGCAATTTTTTTTTTATTTTTTTTTTTTTAGGTACCATGGAATCTATTATCATTTTGCTGTAAATTTCAGTATTTTACTGTTACTAGGCACCTGACAGTGCTTTGTCCTCTTGCCCTTTTACCTGCATACACCTTTTCCTTCCTTCAAGTTTCTTTACAATTAGGAATTAATTTTAATATAGTAAATATTCCATGTGCAGTCAATGGGTACAGACATCAAGGGCTCAAGGAACAGAAGACGAATCCCAGCTTATAGTCAAAGATTGAGAAGATGATGATCAGTAGAGAATAAGAGACAAAAAGGCCTGTGAGCTAGGCAGCCAGGGTAAGCAGTATTGCAACAGTGAATCCCGCTCAGCCCACAAGCAAAGGAAGGGATTTCTGAATTGGCCCGTATGGGTAACACCATGGAAGCCAAAGTAGCGGGTAAAGGATGCCCAGAAAGCACACTCAAAACCTCCTCAGACATAACTAATATTAAGATTAATCAATTAACATGTTGAATGATGAGTCAGAACTATGTATCTATATATAAGAGGAAAAAAGGTATTTCACAGTGATACAACAGATTAATACTGCCATGGAATTTATTCCCATTTACTATTATGAAGAATATTCTCTAGCGACAAAGTTAAGGTTGCACATTCATACTTAAATGAGGCCATTCCTCATTTTTTAATGTATTTACTATGCAACTGTAGCATTGTATGAACACATACTGTTAGAAATGTGAATTTTCCTAGGTTTTCATAGATGGTATTCAGGGGAGAAAAGTGTCCAAGAAACAATTCTGTAATCTCCAGTGTTTCAAAGCTCTGCTATCCTCCGCAAAATTACAGAGGACATACGTGAATTCTGTAACGTGGCACTGTTTACCTGGCCATTGCCTGGATTCTACATCATTTAATTGACGTCACTAGAACTCAGATACTCCTGAGCAAAATAACCACGTAAGGGGAGAACTGTTCCTAAGTTTATTTCCACAAGTTTTCTTTTAATACAAATATACTTTAAAAATAAAAAAAAAAATAAAAAAACCAACCACCACCCCACCCCCGCCCCCCAGTTCTACACCTATCCTATACCATAATCATTGTTAACATACACAGAACACGGTAAATTTACCCCCAAAGTAAACTATTTTCATTTAGCTTAATTAAGCCCCTGGGATGTATCCCAAATGAAAAGTTACCACAACACATTACATCCCAGTAATACAAGTTGTTACAGCACTTCTCCAAAGAACTTCAACAGAGCTACTCAAAGTTAGTCATTTGATTTAGTGATTTACACAGCTGAGAATCTCTACATGTGGATTCTCATGGAAGCACAGCAACCTTTGGACTAGGAGGCAGAGGCCAAACAGCAGACGTCACAGCACGTAACAATGGAGAAATGCAGGCAGCCATAAGTATGACCCATCTAAACTTCAGCAGACAAACATATGAAAAGTCCAGCAAACATTAGAAGAGAAAAGGTCTCTGAATCAGAATAATCACCTTACTTTACAGGATTTTTATGTATTCTAGGCAGCTATGGATTGACAAATAACACTGTAAATTATTCTAAAAGACTACTAATCTGAACAGTTGCTCCTCCCACACCAATAAAAAAGGAAAATACTATGAACACAGTTCACTCTTGCAGACAAACATGCTCCAGTGCACCATTCAACGGAACTCCACTCTCTTACAATAGTATGCAATCCCTCCTGCAGCATAGCTGGCTTGCTACAATTTATCTGGAGTTAAAATAAATGCATGCACATTCAGTTTAAAGACAGGAAAACAAGAAGTAGAGAACTCAGTGTCACTACCTTGTTGCCGAAAATCTAATTCGGGTCTGCTTAGACTTGAACTCATTGCTCCAAGGAGACTGTATTTTAGATCTGATACCCAGCTCACTAATCTAGTACCTCAGGCAAAGCCTAAGCTCACTATTCTGGGTACCATCTTGCTGTTTTATTATCCTTCCTTAAGATAAGCTTCTTTCTTTCAACCGTTCCAATATTTCTCTGCTTAGGTATCCCAAGTTTATTTATTCCCTAAGGAATAAAGATTGTTCTTCCTCTCATCTATGCTATATTTTCTGCTTCTCAACACTGCAGAGGGCAAACGAGCTTATGAATAGTTTTATTTTCATCGTATATTCCCAATTCATATTCATTTTCAAATATTTAAGATATGACATAGAAGCATGAAGAGACACAATCCCTGCATTAAAGAGCTTACAGTCTCACACTTCTCCGCGAGACAGGTAAACAAACATCAGTATACCCACTTTATAAATATGAATAAAAAGATGGGAAATTATTTAACTAAGGCCACAGAATAAATATGTATCAGACTGATAACCAGAAACAAGATCATGTGATGGGATCTCTGGCCTATACCTAATTCCCTGTATGAACTGTCTGTCTTCTAATAATGTGAACCGCTACTACAGTTGCTGCAAGTAGTCCCATCTAAACTGCAAGACACCTCTCTGACACTTTGAACAAGCATTTTAAAACAAAGCACAATAAAGCAAAACACAAACAATCCATTCTCACAATCTATTACATACTTAGTTTTCAGTTTTCCAGTTCCCAGAACATAACATCATCCTGGTTTATTTTTCAAACAGTGCTTCCTCAGCTATTTATTAAAGAGGAATTTTAAAAGATACTAAATAATAGTAGCCCCTTTTTATGGATGGTTTAACTAAGCCTCAGGAAGAAGAAATTTGCCTGTCAGAACTGGATTCTGGCATTATTCAAAAAAAAAAAAAGAAAAAGGCTTTACTGTATTTGGATTTCATTCCTATTTGACATGTATCTCAAATTAACGGTCTGAACCTCTGTGTACCTCTAGTACCTGCCCTGTAAAACTTAACAAATTATACTTCTCTATTTCGTTACTCAGGGAAGTGGGGAAGGGCTTAGAAAACAAAAAAAAGAGTATGAAAGTCTTATCTACTGAGGTTTAACTGCAAATAAACAAGGTAATTAAAGCCTATTAGCTCTAAAATAAATAAAAAAGTCTGAAACTCCTTTTCTTAGCCCAGGCTTATTCCACTTCACAAGGAGCGAAGCAATTTCCTTGCATTCCATGTGCATTCTTGATCTTCTTGTAACATGCTTACCATTTATTCAAACCTAAGACGTTACCACAGCTATTAATTTTAAAGCATAAATTAATTTTGATACTGTTTCAGTTGAAGATTAGAAAATGGTTTTAACATATAAACTTTCCACCAATTACTAGAAGATTCAGTAGGTCCTACAAGCCACCACAGTGCTACCAGAAACTTGCTCTTCGTAGGTTTTGCTGACATCTGTCTAGATAAGCTTTCAAGTTAAACAATCAGAATTCTGTATTAAAACTGAAGCACAACATTGACCCCTCTCCAAATAAATCAATATATTTCAGCTTAGCAGCAGTCATTTAGGTAATTTCTAACAAAAAGCTTGCAGAAGAATAATCAGGAAGAAAAAATACGTTAACATTCATCACACTAATTTTTCACTACATTTTTTATCAGTAAAAAGGAGTTTACGCTCTGAAGGAAAAGCTCAGAAACTTTGACAGAGGCCAAACTCATCTGCATATTGACTAGTATCACAACATAAGTCTAAGAAAGAGCAATTTTAAGGTAGCTATGTTTCCCTTCACCCACTGCTTGGTCTCCTCAGGAAAGGCCTAATGCAAATTTTGTATTATAAAAGTTCTATTTTATTTTGAGCAGATTCCCATCAACTCTGACAAGACAACATCCATCTGAATAAGTAACTCATACTGAGAGATATCCTAAGATGTTAACAACCAAAATATTTAATTCCTCTAAATAAAGCTTTATACCATGAACAATAACTAGTCTTGATTGTGAATGTTGACTGTATGATTACAGTACAACTAAAATAAAATTCCCCCTCCGACTATGTAAAATATTCGCTTCAGACTTAAAAGCAAGGCCTGACATCTGACCGAAGCATGCATTACAATTCTTATCTGGGGGAGGGGGGAAATAATTTCAAAAAGAAATCATAAAAATCTCATCCATGTATTTGTTTCCTGTCTTGCCAATGACTGCAGGATTTGTGACAAAATTAAGTGGAACTGACTCCGCAGGTGAAGTCTGTAGTGTTGCAATAAAAGTCTGTAGCTATGCAAGATGAAAGCCTTCACTACAGTGTTATTCAAGGATGGACCGAACCTGTAAGGTCCACTTCTCTGCCAGTCCTGGTTTGTTACCCATTGTACGTTTATTAGTGTCCTGACCAGGCTAGTTCTGAATGACCCATGGTGGGGGTTTGCCTCCTACTCCGCTTGGCATGCTATTGAGAAGGTATACAAGTATATCTCAGGGGTTTTTGTGCTGCTATCTGCTCTGACTTTTCTCCCTCAGTTTCATCTCAGCTTACACGTTAACACAGTCTCCTATTTTATTTAAAATTAATCTCCCTTTTAAGTATTTAGGCCCTTAAAAATGCTGGTCAGATACCATTTCCCCTTCTCACCCAAAATCTTCATTTAGCCAAGCAAAACATTTATTTCTCAAATCTTTTTTAAAATCAGTCAGTCCCTTCAGCCTTCTTAACATTCTGTTGCTCTTCTCTAAGCTTCTGTTAAGTTGCCCCACCTGTTGCAAAGGCTCTGAGAGTAAAAAAAGTACTCCAAATACAGCCACACAATCTCATACAAAAACTCATCTCCCACTGGTTCAATGCCTCTGTGGATGCAACCTAAACTCGTTCTGATTTTCACAAAGTCTATGTATCATATTGCAAATTGGGGACTGTTCTTCCTGTCAGAAGCATGCACAAATCCCTTTCATATGAAAGGGAGTTGGGCGCACACAACTGACAGGATTATCAGGCCCATGGTATCACTCCTATCCCTTTTTCAGCAATACAGCTTTCCAGGTTATTCCCTCACAATGAATACCTGTTTTGGATTACTGTCCCTCAACTGTTTTAGCTTGCATTTTCCAAACTAAATCTCATTTGTATTTTCCAACAATGTGCCTAATTTCTTTAGATAACCTTTTCTTTTCTCCCCTGACTTGTGTTTAACTCTTACCACTATCATTGTCTGCTAACGTCGTAAGCGTACTATTCACCTTCTTGTAAAGTTAATCAATCCAGACACTAAATATGCCTAAAAGGGCTAAACTTGTATTACTACATGCATATGTAAGCACTGATGTTACTCTTTTAGCACCTAAAACTGCTGTGACTCACCAAATCTATTCTTTATACTTTGTTCTATTTTTGTTTATGGTCCTTCACCCAATTTCTCCTTCAGATGACTATTCATATACATAAATAATTTGTTAATGAGAGATTCTGAGATGTACTTGCATTTTAGAAAATATGTAAAACATTACTACAGCTACAATTTTCTCTTCATCCACTGGGGCCTTGAACCTGCAATCAAATGTGGCAAGCAAGCTGGTCCTGTACTTCTCCATACTCACTGATCTATCTGCATGTTGCAGTATCAGACCCTAATTTTAAACACTAAGCAAGAATAACAAAGAAAACTCTTTTAAAGTAATTTTGCTTGGAAAATTCCAGGCTGCTTATTATTGTTTCCCTAATACCTCTGCCTTTATTTTACTAGGAACAGAATCCCTTAAATTTATCTAGTTCTTCAGCTCATGCTTCCTCCCCCCCCCGCCCTTTTTCTTTCCCCTCCTTTTTTTTTTAATTAAAGAAATCAGTACTGTTATTCAATTTCTTAGTGGCATCCTGAAGATCAAATGACTTATACAGATCTTTCAAGAACCGCCTCTATTTGTTGTCAATAACTATTTCATATGGTCCTGATTTTTAACTGCTCACACTTTCTCATCCTACTAGATATGGAATTTCAGAAAATTCAGTATAATGGCTTGTCTTTATAATAACTTTATGCAACTTCTCATTTATGAACTGACCTCCTTCCTCTCTAATTGACTTCCCCTTACCTCTCCAATATTTACAAGAGCAAATTCTTACTCACCTTTAACTAGTATTAACTCATTTCTGCTGCCTTTACCAAAAGCTTATAATACATACTTGGTTCCCACTTTTCAGAAATTCTCTGCAGAACTGGGACTTAAACTTATTTTACCTGACACTTAGTCCTTTCACATAATTTCTGTTAATGCAGATAAATACCTTTAAAAGCAAACTGATTTTTAAAACAGGCATACTTCATTTGCACATTTAGTTTATAAGGTCTCTCACTCCCCAAGAATAGATGAAGGCCCACAACAGAACAAACGTATCGCTTACGCTTACACAAAAACCAACAGAACCTTATACTAACGTATGAGGTCATATCAGCCCAATTCTTTGTAGGACTGTAACCTAATCAACCATTGACATAAAAAACAGGCTATATTTCATGTCAACTTTCTTTTCACCTACCGTATATGTTTACCAACTAACAAAAATGTAAAAGCATGCACACATTACTGATGTTTACATTTATTACCCCACATTAAAATATTTTCATTAACATTATAAAATAATCTTTAGAGAAGCATTTAGAAAATGCTTTACTAATTCACCTCAATTGAGCTGAAACATCTAATTTGCACTACATCCAAGGGAATTACACTCTCTGATGCTGTAGAGACTTACAGAACTACATTAACAAGTACAGTCTATCAATGGTTATCGGCACTGTGGCTTTTGACTGCTCACTAAGAACCACAGTGCATAAATTACTTCACCTGTCAGACAGCTCAAAGCAACACAGGCACAAAGTTTGAATGGTTCAGACTTTCCCTATTACAAATAACTTTTTCCAGCGGGAGAAAAGAAAGGGCAGTGCAAGGGAGAAGGGGTAGATAGAATTATCTATCATATATTCAAATATCACCTATGATAAAGCCTATCAGAATTGTATCAGAAGTTTAAACAAGTCACATCTTTAATGAAGCCTAACATACATTCCCAAAGACATCCAGCAAAGTTCCACAATAGTCAAAACGAAAAAGTTATTTTAACAAAAAAGGCACACCTCACAACTGCCTAGAAAAACCATAACCTGATGACTGTTTTACAAAACATTTGGTTTGATCAAGCCAACAGGACTACTGATGTCACACAAATAATTCGACTTTCTAAATTATTTACATAGTAATTTTAAGTCACAATGACAGCATTATTAGAGATAACAGCAAAATGAGCAAGTGGTCCATGCAACTTGAGATCTTATCTCAATGAACATGGTATGCCAGATGTTTCATAGAAAGAGGCAACTTTCATCACAAATGAATCCAAATCTGCAAATGTACGCACGTAGGTGCATACCACTGAATCCCTCTGAATTCAACGGGGTCCCATCTGCCATGCAGATCCCTCATTTTACAGGACACACAACATATGATTGGATAAAAATGTATATAAAAGTTGATAGGCCTCAATTTGTTTGGCTTTGTTTGCAAAGCCATTACAATAGTAAGGCCAAGATTATAGTCATACTTGGGACTCCAGAGGAACGTTTTTTTCCAAGCGTAATTGCTCAGCAGTTCATGAAAACCTAGCCCTATAAGAAACCTCAGGTTATGTTCTTCAACACAGATAAACAAGAGCCTTTTTATGAATTTATCATTAGAGCATTTTTTCCTTCCCTATAACCGAATCTCCCTTCCCCCCAAATCTTCCAGGTTAAAGCTAAACAAACGTTAACCTAGCAGAGAGATATGTGTATATACAGTCTTATTACCACACATGTAAGGAGGTGAACTCAGCTGGGAAGCAATTCACATCAAACTTAGATTATATGAGAAGCAACAGTGAGTAAAGCAGTAATTTAGAAAAAACAAAAACAAAAGACAAATCAACCACTAAAAACCAATCCACCCCAAAACCAATAACCTTGACAGTTTATTTCAGAATGGCCTAAGTAAATCAGAGATTATGATAAAACTGACATTTTTAAAGATTCTTCATCTTAACTGTTCAACTTTTTTTTTTCCCCTAAATTCCAAGTAAATAAAAAAAAACCCTTTCACTTACTGGTTTGTAATCATTTATACATATTTTTCAGCAACTGTATTTTAAATAATGTCAATATCAACATGCTAATAATAAAAATAACATTTTTGTATGTCTGATTCTAAATTAAAAAGTAGTATCTTATTAAAAATTAATAGTCATTAGAAGGCAAAATTAACATTAATTGTGTTAACTGTCACAGCATATAAATGCCTTCAAAATACGGATGTAAACACAAATGACATACAACATTCTACTGCAAAAAGGCCATTGAAACACTTAGAAAATACAGAAATAAAAAGGAAAGGGTAAAAATGAAAAAACCTATCATTTTGCAAATTATATGTAAAAATCTAGTCAAGTAATAGACTACATGGTCCAACAGAAAAACTCAAAAAAGCAAAAGCCTACTTTCTATGATCCAACAAACCTTCAGCAACACTATCTCAACACTATGTAGTAGATGGAAAAAAAAAAACAACAAACCCAAAACAAAACAGAGAAGGACATCCTAAAGTGAGCTTCCCACTTCTTTCCCAGGCCTGCTAGCAATCATAAACTTTGCTAAAGCCATTAACAATGGTAATTTCTTTTCTTAGTCTGGATCTTAAAACAGTCATATGTCATCACCAAAAAAAGAAAAATTCAGTAACTGCAGATATCTGACTAAGGTTTTCCAGACATCATTGTAACTCAATAACTGCTCCACTGTGCTACAAACTCTACAGCTTCAAGCTGGAAGTCAATCTAGGACAGCCAATAGAAAGTGCACCTGTACAATTACTGCATTTCCCAATTCAGAAGGCCAAACTAGAGACAGATAAAGCTTGTGTGTACTCAGATCACCAAAACAGAAGTCCAAAAGCCCATACAACTTTTGTACATATTGCACATCTATATTATCATTAATTACAATGAAAAATATCGTGTACAATTCAGAAACAGAAAATTACATTCCTTAACCAACGTACATAAAACTTTATTCTAAATGAAATATAATTGTCCATATATAGCATCTAAAAGCACTATATATGCAATAATTTTAAATTCTTTCACACAAAGAATAACCACCAAAAGTTAATAAAAACCGATTTTTTCAAAAAGTCATCTAATAACTGAACACACACAGTAATTTAAAATATTCAGTATGAACTACATGCTACATTAAAAAATAAACTGCATCACAAGAAACAACCTGTATCATTTCAAGGAATGCAATCTTATTTTTAAAAACTGCAGAAATGTACTATTTTTCAAATAATAGCAAAAATTATTTAGCTCTTTTTACTCTAAAATAAAAAATAATGCATGCAGCTAGTAATTGACAGCAATATAATTTATCCAAAGCAGTCTACCTTCCTGCAGATGCATTTTCATTCAATGCCTGACCCCACTGAGCAGTAAACAAGTTTACATATATCAACACATTTCAGTGCTCCAAAAATTAAGCTAAGTTTCTGTAACTACAATAACATGATCTCTTAGTAACAAGTCCTTTAGTACCGTAATTCTAAAACAATCACTAAAAATGGCTCCGACATATATTGTTTATATACTTGGGATCCTTTCAAAGTTTAAGGCTTGCAGATGTAAAATACAAATAAAATAACTACAAAACAGAATTACCTTTAACTGATCACTACACCAGACCAGTAAGGAATTACAAGTTCTTTCTGGTTTATTTCACAGCATTTTAAAAGAGGAGGGGTATTTTTATTATTGCACACACTGAAAACCAAATGTAATCCCACACTCAAAAATACTACTGCAACAGCTTGATAGCACTCACCGCAAGTAATACTGTTTTAAAGCGAAGGCAGCGTTAGAACAACTTCTGGGAAAGTTAAACTCCTCTACAATTTCTCCCCACTGATTCTTCTCTGATACCTGTCAAAAACAACACACAGGCCGAGATACACAACGTACACATAAACATATCGGTGACAGGGATCATCACAAAAAAACACAAGCTGCCATGCAGCAAATAGGTAAATGTATAAAAAGAAATAAACAAGAATGTATATGGGATTTAGGACTATATATTTTACTGACAGTCGCTAGTTATTTCCCCTTCGGGAATAATCCCGCTTCTCACCCGCATTTTACTTCATTTATTTTTTAATATACACATTATTTTTTTCGGGGTGGGGGCGGCCGGGAGGGCTTGTATTGTTTTGGGGTTTGTTTGTTGTTGTTTTTACTGCCTGGACAATAACCAATCGGGAGTCCCTCTGTCGCCCCCTTTTAAATCCTACCGCGGTCCGTTAAAAACCCAAAGAAGTTTAAAATCAGGCAGGGCCGCCTTGGCGGGGGCGCCCCCTGGCCTGCGGGGCGCGGGGGCGCCGTCCCGGGGGGTCCCCCCGAGACAGATCCACAGACACAGAGAGGCCTTTCTTTTGAGGCCTACATTTCTGTCCCTAGCCTTGAAGCCTAAAGATGGCTATTTGATTACACACCGTCTTGGGTGCCCCTTTTGTTATTTTTCTCCGGGAAGGGCTCGGAGGGCAGCGCCCGGCCCCCCCCCCGGCTGCGAGGATCGTTTCCTAGCCCATGCTCCGTGCCGATTATCGATGTTAAACATGCCCGCTAATTTTGAGTTGCACTAAAACTGCGCTCAGACTCTCTCCTCTCTGTCTCTCCCTCTGTGAGAGGGAGAGAGAGACACACACACACATACACAGAGCTGCCACCACAAGCGAAAGAAACTGCCTCTCGCCGACCGGAGCTCTCTGCTCCCCCCTCGCCTTCTCCCGGGGAAGGGGGGCAGGGGCGAGGGGCTCCGACGGAGGCGGGGGGGGCACGGGCGGGGGGGGGGCCGGACCCCCGGATCC
>VYXH01012328.1:49570-87532 GCA_013397275.1 Burhinus bistriatus | reverse complement strand
AGTGTGTGTGTGTTACAGCCGCGGCTCCATGCGATCTCCCTCTCCCTCGCTCGCTCCCTCGCTCCCTCTCTCACACACACACACTGTACAGCTACGGCGGCGGCGGCGGTGGCGGCGGCAGCGGGATTCACTTCTCTTCTCTCTCAGACAAAAAGATCTGAGGCCGCCGTGCTTCTGCNGGCAGCAGAAACCCCTGATTTCAAGACGTGGGGTATTTAAAACTCCCTAAAGGAGAACGGCGAGCGCCGTCCCAGGCAGGGGGTGCCCTGGGGAGGTTTGCCAGCAGGGGCCTGAGCTCTGCCTTGCTCCATAAATACATGTTTTGGGGTTTTTTTTTGTTCTTTCTCTTGGAGTATACCACGGCCTGTAATCCAAGTGCTGTAGGGCTGCTGTAGTCAGTCTAAACTGCCTCTATATTTCTGTACATTGACGAATGGAACAGCATAAAATTAATGAAGGAGGAAGGTCTTGGCCCTCACCCTGGATGGGCAGTAGCCAACAGCGACAGTGCAGGCCACGTTCCCCTCTGCCCATGGTGTGTACGGTGTTGGTAAACACTCGTCTCCTGACATGTTTTCCACACAGGGAAGCCCAGGAGAAGACTGTACGCCGACCCCGACGGAGCCTGGCGCTGCTTGGGGTAAATGGGAGGGAAGATGGGGCCCATGTGGCCAACGGCACCTTCCGTTGAGCCTTTGCTCCTCAGGTGAAGCGAGCGGCCCAGGTGGGCATTTGTCCTTCCCTGGCACGCAGACAGAGCCGCAGGTGAGCGCTCGCTCCAGGTCAAGAGACTCCGGAGGAACATTTGCCCCTCGCAACCAATACATTGAAATCCAAGGCCAGATCGGGCCTTTAGTTTTTTTTAAGCAGAACTCCTCATTAAAGTCAGTAAGGAGCTGTGTTTTAAAATCAATGGCACATTATGGCCCCCAGTCAGCACTTAAAGAAGGAAAACTGTAATTCCTTTCTACTTCATGTACTAACTTACTTCAGGAAATAAAACAATTTTTTTCCAACGAAAATTTTTTTCCTTTTGACTTGAGTGGTGTTTCAGCTTGAATATAGCCATAGAGTCGGAGACAAAGTAAGCTGCTTGGTAAGATCTGCCCTCGGCTCACCCTTTTGGGGGGGGGGGGGGGGGGGGATGATTNGGGGGGGGGGGGGGGGGAAGACATTCCTCAGTTTCAAATTAATACTCTGTATTGAAAGTCTGTGTGGCTGGAGTGGTGTTGCGTGTATTTCAGTGTAAGAAACACATCGTGTCTATTCACTGTAGCATTAAGCCCCTCGCCCCCCCCCCTTCCTAAAATTAGACCTGCAGCAGATCCTGGTCTGCAGCTCCTGCCTGTGACACTGCCGAGTTTCTGCTATTTCAGCAACGGTATGCGTAAGGCTCCCAAAGCCAGGATAATATGAATGAGAGAGGTTTAAAACAAGCGATTGAGGGGGGCTAAATCGCTCTTTCAGGCATACACAGCTAAACCTGCCTTCCCGAGAGGGCGGTGGTTTTTAAATCATGCCTTAAAAATTCCTTAGAAGCGGGGGGGGGGAGGGGGTCTCCCCTCCGCGAGGGGCGGTCGGCAGAGGTGAGTCGCTTTGCTGGCCCGGGTGCCGTGTGGAAGGGGCGCGGGAGGCAGCGGGGAGGATAGGCAAATTGCGTAGCAGGGCTAGGTGGGTTTCCATGCTAAGCACAGCAATTGCGCACGGTCCCTTACGTAACTGTCAGCTGGGGATTCCCTAGAGGGGGTCACTTTATTCAACCATTACACAGACCCCGGCCGCCGCTCCGGCGCGCCTGGGCTGCCGTTGCCGCCGCTACTGAGGCTGCGGCTACAGCTTAGCGCAGCGGCTCCTCACAAAATGGCGGCGCCCATGGAAGCGGCAGCCCCATTTTGTGCCCGGCAGAGCCTGTCAACAAAACGCCGACTTGGCCAAGGCTGAGGAACAGAAGGCGGCGGCTCGTTCGCGTTACAGAGAGCGGAGGGAGGAGAGCGAAAGGATTTCACCGCCCTCCCGCCGCCGAGAGGAGACTTTCTATCAAGTGTGCGCGTTGGGGGAGGGAGAAGAGGGAGGTGAAGGGGGACGCGAGCAGCCAGCGAGTCAGAGGCTGCCTTATCCCAGCGCGGAGCTGCCGGAGCTGCGGCGCGGGGGAGGGGAAGGAAGGCGAAGGCAGGCGGCCTTGGCGCTGCCCGCGCCGGCCCCGCCGCTCGCCGGGGCCCAGCTCGCTGAGATCCGAGGGCTTGGGAGGCGGGGGGCTGGGGGAGCGGCCGGCGGCGCCGGGCCGCGGCGGGCGCGGGGGCCCGGGGCTGCCCGGGCGAGGGGCGCTGCTCCCCGCTCTCGCCCTCCCGCGCAGCCCGGGCGGACGGGGCCGTTCCTGTCGGATTCCGGCGAACCTGTAATGAATGACGGGACGATCTAGCTCCTTACGTAGCTAACTAGGTCACTGTCAGCACTTAATTACTGTTTGTTTCGTTTTAGTGCGTGCCTTATGAATAAACCGGCTATTAGGCTGAGGCTTCAAGTAACACTATCCAGCACCAAGGTACAAAATGTCTGTATTGGACTCTGATCTTGTGATGCCAGCTTGATGATAATTACCGTTTTACATTAACGATGTTTTGGTTCTTATAGCTTGGTTCTTCAGCTTATAGCTGAAATAGTTGGAGATCCCCTATGATAAGGTCGTAAAGCTGATATTAGTATTACACCACCGGTTTTGTTGTTTTTATATTGACGGGGGCTCCCCTCTTTTTTGTGGTAGAGAAGGGGCTTGTGAATTGAGACTTTATCTCTGCTTTATCTGCCTTAATATGCATGCATTTTAATGGTATTAAATAAAGGTGATGACCTTTTTCTGGTGGAAGTAATAATTTTTAAATGTACCAAAATTATGTTGGTATTTAAGACTTATGAAATATCTCTTGTTGCATATTAAAGAGTTAAAGATTAAATGTAGGGGGAAAGATCTAGCTATTTAGGAAAAAATAATATTTTTATTGATCTCTGTATAGTACCTGTCAATGCAATTTGAATTTCTTTAAATTGTAAAATAAAACCTCTACTGTTATAAACTGCTTATAAAAATTATCCTATGCAATGAATTTTGATGTGTAAATATTTATGCGTGGAATGAGCATTCTTGTAGACAGACAGTGCAGATCCAGTAACTGAATTGTCACTGTTCAGCAGTGGTTGGGTGTTTTTTTGTTTGGTTGAGTTTTTTGGGGTTTTGTTTTGGTTTTTTTTTGTGTGTGTGTGTTGGTTGCTTTTTTTAAGTATAACTATGCTAAGTGAAACTTCTAATAGCTGAATCCTGTGTTCCAGTTTCAAACTTTTTGTCTTGAATCTTTAATACTAAATCTTGTGCTTATTACCTATCTGCTGAGCTGCAGCTATCTAGAGAGCAGGCCACAGTTGCCCTTGTCAGTGTGCCACTAACTCTGCATTTGCTTTCTGGTGGGTGAAATATTCTTATTCATTTCCATTTTCATTTCTGCTTGTGCTGCTCTTGAATTGTGGCAACGTTACATTTTGATTAGAGTAACTAGTATCACTAGCTGAATGCTACTTACATTAAACAGTAAACTGTAAATCCTTAGAAACGGAAGTTAGTGTATTTTATTTGTTTATGTGTATGTGCCTGTGTATCTATACGTGTTTTTAGAAGATGCACCTTAGAGAAGAGGGTAAATACACTCTTAAGACTGCAGACAGTAGCGTATAATATAGGTGCAATCTGAAAATAAACGCAAGAATTACAGGATGAGCATCTGGTAGAGGAGAAGGGTTCAGAAAGCCAGTGGTAAATTTTAGTGACATTCATCTCAACCATTTTTAATAAAAAATTTTGAATTGTTGGAGTCAACTGTGGATGTTAGGCTAAAGACTGCTCTGTTTGCACAGCTTGCTGTGACAAATGTACACTTCAACAAGGGGCATTTACTCAGCAAGGTATTAGTCCTGCCTCTTCTTACTGAACAATATTTTAAAATTCTTTATTACATTTTAGTGTACTAGCTGTTTTTAAAGATGCTGCTACTTTGTATAGACCATAAGAGGCTAGTCTTCAATCATACAGTATTAAATCATAAATTAAAGGTCTTACGTGTGAAATTAAATGCTAAACAGCACAGCAAAGATGGGAAAGCAGATGTACAATATTACAGGCTACTTCTGCACGCTTGTACAGAATTTCCACTTACAGTTAGTGGAAAGCCCAGCAGGCTTGGTTTAGATGATCTTTAGGAAAAAAAAAAACCAACAACAACAACAAAAAAACCCCCAAAACAAAATGCTTTTATGTTGAAAAGAACCAACTTCTTAAGTTGTTTATTTAAATAACTTAGGACACTTTCCTCCTAAATCTCCTAATGTGTTGTGTGCCTTCCTCATTTCAACTTACTTTTATGGTATTATTACTCAGGAAATAAAACAGAAGGAAAAATGGGCTACATAAACACTGTTGTAAATACTCAAGTAAATTGATTAAACACTTTTTAAAATGTTATCTGTAATTATTGTAATTTTCTAATACTTGCTGTACTTCACAAAGGTCCACCTCTTGGAATCAATGAATTTTATGATCACCTAAACTCTAAATTAAAAACACTTCAAAGTTGAGGGTTTTTCAGTTGTGCAATGAAGTATGAAACATGAAGCAGGAAAACCCTAAATGCAACTGAAGGAGAAGTAAAAATAAATACGTAAATGCACTCCCACTTGATTTCAAAACTGCAGTGCTTTTGAAATCCTAATTCCTTTGTAGGTTCTGACTTATGTGTTCTGAACACTTGGGGTTGGCAATACTTCAACAGTAAGTTTAGAAAGATTATCAAATTCATATCCTTTCCTTCAAAGAGAAAAAATATTTTCTGCATTTCTTAATTTATCATACCTGTAATGCAGATTAGGGCCTTAATGGCGGAAAATGTTTTGAGGTTCTAGCAAGCATTAGTCTGCAGCACAGAAGTCAGGAATGTCCTGACAGCAAACGAGTGCAAGTTTTTTTTAAAAAAGAATAAAACACATTTGCACTTAGTAAATCACCTGTTTCAAGCATTACTTTGTGATTGCCTCTGTGTTTGTGTGATCTGGTGGATGGCACACTTCCCCTGCCACTATAGCTGTACACGTTCCCTGAAATAGCACTAGTGTGATTCATGTTTCTGGTTGGATGTGTGAAAGTTTGATTGAGATGCAAAACTGAGAGAGTTCTTCTGAATGTTAAAAAGGAACCGTGCTCAAAAATGCAGAAATGATCAGGTTAAATTTGGCTCAAACTTCAAGGGTTTTTGTAGAGTAAGAATGATGGTATCACACACGAGTGGTGAAGCTGTAGTTAACTCAAAGCAAAACCAAACCTACTAACTTCATAATGTTTGTTAGAAGTCTAAGTGGTGAAATGCTAGTAGTAGGAGAATTCTCAGTATTGCCGATCTGCCAGCAATATTTGCTTGTCACGTAGCACTGTCTCATTTTTATACTTTTACCAATTCAAATGGCAGTGAACGGTAGCTAAAAATATGTAGAAATTTCTCTGAGTAAGCGGTTGCCTTAGTTAACTTTTATATAGGCATAAATGAAAAGGGAAGTAGTTTGTGCCACTGTGAATGTGTGGACAGACAATGCATGTGACAATTTATGCATTTCAGTATAGTACATGCTGCAAAAACTTTTCTGAAAACTTAAGTAGTAAATGAAAGAAATACTGATTAAATAACATTTAAACTAATTAATGTATTGAAATTGCCAAAGCAAATCAAATACTTAAAAGCAGTGAAAACACATGAATACCCACAGATGCACTTTTGAAGGAGAAAATTTGTTGTTGTTTATTATGATTCTCAGTCTATCTGTCAGTGATCTACTTAATATGGATTTGGTCTTACAGACTGCTGATAGATAAGCAGCGTTGCATTGAATGCTGTTGTGTTGCCCAGATAAAAGGAAGTATCTCTATTTTCAGACTAACTGAAAGGAAAAAAAAAAATCTCAAACTTACTGCATTGGTCAAATGCCAATGGGACACCTAACTTGAAAATCGCACTTAAAACATTGGACTTAAACTGTTTAACTACAGTCCTGTCTTACATAACTGAAAATCTAGTGAGAAACAGTTTTTGAGGGTTGTTTACATATAAAGGGCTATCAAACGTAGTTAAGTATCAGTTCCTGTTGCTTGCAGTAACATGATAGCATTTGAAGCTCTTGGGGAAATCTATGACTCTGTTCATCTCCAGATATTATAAAAATGTTTATTTGGCTGAGCTGCGACTATTTCCAAATTTTGAACCTCAACATAAGATCTGTCTTGCACAGAATCGTGTTGCAAACAGGATAACCGAAGTTGCTTAGGAAAAAGTAGAAGCAAGAGAGTGTATATATAGGCTCCTACATCTTCCATCAGGTCTTGAGGCCTCCAGAGCTACCAAGCTCACTATGTTTAAGAGCGACTGATGCACAGAGCTGGGGCGGCGTCTGGTTCTGAACTGAGATGTACCTAATACTGTTTAGGGAAGAGTGAGCATAGACCCCTAACCCCTTCCTAAAAGGCAGAAGTACAGTCTGTGGATATTTGGGTTAGCGCCGTTAAAAGATGTTACGCAAACTAGTCTACTTAGCCTTGTCCTTATCGAGCTTGTGTGCAGAGTGGGGGAACTGCAGACTGGGGTAAGGTCCCTTCCCTCTATGAGACTGCCTTGTGTGTGTTGGAGAACAGTACAGAAGCTGGAAGAATTCTTGCAGTCCTGCTGAAGAAGGAAAAAAGGAGATGAAATAAAATGCGGGCTCAAGCAAGGGAGTGAGGAAAAACTGATAATTTGGGGTGGGGCAGCCCCCTCTCTAGGCAGCTTTCAGCAGTGTCACAGGTGACTTCTACTTCAGATGTATATCTCTTCAGATGCAGTTACTGTACAGTTTGTTTCCATCTTTTGCTGATTCAGGAATATTTAGTACTGCAGCTATTCACAATTGATTTGTAATCTTCAGGCTTTCTTTATTGTAAGTATTTTATTTCAGTTTCTTGAACACAAACTTCCAGTGACTTAAGTCATGTGCTGCACTGGGGACTGCTTATAGTGAGTTCCCCAGCATAAATAGCAGTGCCCTGAGCTTACAGTATGAGCTCTCAGAATGAAACTTCTTCCAGTGTCATTTCATCCTTCATCAGGTTACTCTAGCATTAGTTTACAAAGTCAAAATAGATTATTTTTTTTTTTTAATGCTACAAGTTTAGCTAGATTTAAAAGACAATAAAAGTAAAGTAAGCCTCGCTGTGAATGAAACCCTTAGAATATTGTGTTTGATCTGTTACCTCTGTTTTAATAACTCTGGGCTCATTCTTCACTTTGCTTGAAGAAAATGAAATAATGTCATAGTTTTTCCTTCGAGAGGTTGCCAAGCTATTACAGAGCCCCCATGGCGTTCCTTTGGAATTAGTTGTGCTTAGCACTTATGAAAATGGAGTTGTGTGTCCTTAATCCAGGTGTTTGTGTCATGTTCGCAGAACTATAAAGAAATTATAGTACATATTTGATAGTGCAAGTTTCCCCATGTTGTTTAAGTGTTGTGCTAAGGAATCCTCTCCTTTTGCCAAAATATGCTAATTAAACTTTCAAAGGTGTTTTTTAATGATCTTTTTTTAAAGTTTGAGTAACTTGTTGCAGCCAAGTTCATATCAGGATCAATTTATTTATTTCTAGAAGAAAATATATAGACATTTGATTTTTTTTTCATCTGCCAAAGAGTTCTTGACTTTAAATAAAAGTCTGATAGTTTTCTGTTTTCCATCTGTGTGACATTGTGCATGTGTATTATAATATCCTTAATTATATGACCCCTTTTTTTAATGCATGATCCTTCAGTTTGAGGTAGATACTACTCACTGAATTAAAAAAAAGAGAGGTTATGCTTCTATATCTGCATGTTGTTCAAATACGGGGTTTTTTGCATTTTCTTACAGGCTTTTCTCGAGTAATCGTTAGGAGAATATGTGAATGCTCATACTAATGAGTTCCCAAAATTCTGAGCTAGTAGCATTATCAACACTATAATGCCAAGAAAGCTAAGGCACAGAGGAATTCAGTACCAGAATGGCTGCAAATTTGGGGTGTTCTTCATTTAATCAAAGCACAGTTTCGATGGATATAATTTACAGGTTATTTGAGAGTACAGAGAGTTCAGCCATACAAGTGCTAGCCATCACTTTAGAACCACATTAAATTCAGCCATGGGCTTTTGCATGAACTTGTGCATACATGCTGTGGTCCTGTCTGCATTATAAGGCTTTCCTAGTGCAAGGTTATTGTTGTGCTCTGTTCTTTGAAATGTTTACAGTGCCCGGAAGCTGCAGTCAAGAAGGCTGTGTACACATGGTAGATGCTGCTTGGTGTTCCTGCATGTAGTTTCCAGAGGCTCGCATGTGGAACTCGGAAAATGAGAAACACTTCATTAGAGGCCACTGATTCGATGCAAGAAACTGGCTGCTTTGTGTAAATCCCTGGTAAAGACAGAAATAGAAATGGGGTGTACCCAAGAGGATGCAGTTGCTGTAGCCTCCCAGCATCACCCATCCCTCCCCTCCCCCGAGGCCCGCTGCTGACTCTTGGGCTGGCCTGGGTGCCAGAAGAGGGAGCACGGAGCACAGCGGAGCCCCAGTCTTGGCTGCAGTCCCCACTGCTGCCTCAGGTAGGAGCAACGCTGCTAGGACCAACCTGCAGAAATTGCTGATGCCACATAATTCAGAAAACCCAGCTTCTAGCTCTTAGTTTTATTTATTTATTTATTTATGGCTGTGCATGTGCAGCTCGAGATTCAAAAGCTTACTGCTTTATCATGATGTTCAATAGGAAAACTGCCCAAAAGACATATCCCTGATTCAAAGTCTACTCGCCCACTAAATTTCAAATTCTCAAAGTAAAGACCTTTTCAATACATTAAGAGGGCTTTTCTGTACTTGAATAAAAATGGGTGTTTTTTTTCTCCCCTAGTTTCATACTTAAATTCTTGTTGAAAATTTCTTTTGAAAACCTCAGCTTGAGGCAGTCACCTGGCCTGGAAAACTTCTTCCCAAGTAGTTTTAAGTTCAGAAAAAAACAGTATATCTTCAGTTGTTTCTTCTTACAAGTTGTCTTGAAACCTGAAGTCCTATCGAAATTCAATCCTGAAAACCTATGCTAGTAGCTATTTGGCTTTATTTGCATTTATCGTCACTGTGTGCAATCTGATTGCAAAATATCTGTACACTGGGCTCAAATACAGGAAGTCAACTATCTGGTGATATGCTCAGCTCCTTCCAACACAATGCTAATTGCTCGGAATAACACTGCCCAATACAGAGTCAGTGTGTGAAAGGAGGGTAGCAAGTCCTGTACTTGTTATCCAAGTAGTGAAAATATTCCTTACAGCGACGATTTTGGGGCTGGCTTCCTCAAATGGGCTTAGAGCTCCGAGTAGCTGAAGGAATTGTGTTGTGTTAGGTACATTAACTGAGCCTTCGGTAGTATCTGAGCTGTATCCCTTTGCTAGGCAGAGCTGTGATCGCCACATGCAGTCCTAACTGTTGCCACAGCAGCTCAGTCCGAGTTTGGAACGGCTTGATCAACTAACTGGATGTCCTGGGAGAATTCCCAAAGGATTACTTAGTTTGCTAGTCTCTCTCAAGGGCTTCTGGTGGCTTCATTGCTAACAAAGGCTTAGCCTAGTAAGTACTGCCTGCTCTTTCTTTTTGTTGTTGTTGTTTATTTGTTTAATTTTTAAGAAAGGACTGCCTGATGAATGGCTAGTGAGCATAATGCTAAGAGCTTTTTTGTCCTCGCTGTGGTACTACCAGCTTCAGTTAGGTGTGAGAACGGTGGAAGAGCTTTACACAGCTGTTTGCTTTATTTGTCGTTACCCCCTCCCCATCCCATCCTCAAAAAATGTTTGGGATGTGTCTTCTAGCAACGTAATTAGAACATAGAGGGCTACTCTGTGGTTACAAGCTGCTTCTTTGAGGGGGGCGGGGAAACTACAAAAAAACCTCCAAAACAAAAACCCCCCTATGGTTGAGGGAGAGGGAAGGCTTTGCAGTTCCTTTTATATGATCTTCATAAGCACAGTTACTGTAGAATTGAGAGTTTGATGGCTTAATAATATTGTTCTGTAAAAATTTCTTCATGAAATATTCTGTTAGGTATTTGGATATTATACTGAGTATTTGTTACAGTGAAGAGTCAACAAAAGTCTGCTTTTTGGTGCTCTTCTGGTCCCAGAGAAGATGCAGAAAGGAAAACTTGGTTTTTGTTTGTTCTTGCTGGTTTCAATGGCAAGTTGCAGTTCCTGGGTGTAGAAGTCAGTGAAGCTGGCTTCTTCTGTGTGCCTGCAAGTGGTTCAGTGCCAGCTGGAGAGAAGCAGGCAGTTTTTAAACAAATGATCGAAGCAGCTTCAGTATCCTTCAGCATCTTTCATGGAAGTGAGGGGATGTGATGTTTGCAAATTTTTGAAGGAAAAATTGGCAGGATTTTAAATGGCCTTTTAGGTAGTCCAACAGATCTTCCCTTGCCACAAATGATATGCTGGGCAGTCACTGGCCTTCTAAAAAGCTGTCGTGCACACTTCAGGACCACAGCTCTCCAGGTGTCTTGAAAATGAGTTGTCCTGCCTGATGAAGGAGTTTCTCTGAAGTTTTCCCTTTGTCTGGCGCCACAGCAGAGTACTGCTCATGGGATGTTAGGAACAAATTTAAAAATTGGCAAAAGCAAAGCCACCAATCACCAAACATATTTTGGGTTAATTTGTTACGGCCTTAGTAAACTTGCTCATCTTAAATAGGAGGTAGCAGTAAACATTAAAACCCACAGCTTTGTAAATGCAAATGAAGTTATGGGAAATTTAACATTTGGAAAGGAAGTAGTAAATAGGCAGGTGCGCGTGCCTGGGTGTGGCAGGAGGAGAGACCACTGCGGGCCAGATATCTAGGGTGGCACATTTTGAGTGTAAACTATCAAATGCAGCACTGTACCAGCCTCGCTGAGTGCACCGTTCTTTGTGCTGGTGCCCTCCACATATCAGTAAGAGAACAGGAGCTCTTCAAGTCACAGCTCCCACAGCTTCTTCCAGGACCTGAACCGAAATGTCTAAAAGGGGTTTGCGTCGACATGTAAGTCTGTTGGAACTGGAGTCCAGCAGTTCAGTGGTAGTCCCCAGAAAACATTGGATCATCTCTCAAAACTGGAGTCCTGGTATTCTGTGTAATGTCTTGTAGATGATAAAAGAAGTCAGGACTTAAGCACTGATAAATAGTTCTCTTTATCGTGCTTCGTTCATGTCAAAATGAATTGGGCAAAGCTGCTGCCAGTTCCCTACTCAAAGACAGTAAAGATACTTGCAAAGAAATATTCTGCAGTGGTGTTGCCAATTAATTTTTAGTAAGGTTTTGCTATTTTAACATAGTTCATATGTATCTTGATCTATAAAATTGACTTTTCATGTTTTTGTAGAGGTAGGAGACAGTAGATTGTTGATATGAAAATGTAATCTTCTGTCTGAATAGAAGATACAAATTACGGTTTGGATGTAGATACATTTGTACTGTTTGATCCCAGAATTTAACTGTCCTAAGTACTCTCCCTCATATTCCGTGATGCACCACTTACACAAGAAATAAGGGCGTGTGGAGAGGAGGTGGGAGCCTTGCAAGCAGCTGATAACATGTGTTCTTCATTTACACATCAGTCACTTCTTCAAGTACGCTGCAACTTCAGTACAACTTCGCAGTGGTTTGCACTTGTTATATTGTTGCACAATTGTTATATTGTTTTAAAAACATTTTATACTTTGCAGTGGGTATTGAACATGCAGACATGAACAATAAAGTTTTGTTGTTTGAACTTCTGCCTGCCTAATTGTAATGAAAGGAGAAGTATGAGCTATGCAAACAGATTTTATTGAAGTATAAAAACAGAGCCAGCAATTTACACAATCTACAGAAATGACATGTCATTACCACAAAGTAGCTACTACAGGAAGTAGCTCTTGAATTGTGTGCCAGATTATGTATTAACTCAAGACTCTGCTTACCCCAATATATAAAATTAATTTGGGACAAAATATTCCATGCACTTCAAGAGCCCCTTAAACCTTTAAGGTGGGAAAGGAAAATCTGTCAGACAACTCTGAGCTCTTTCATTGGACAAGTTTTGATGTAAAAGCTCAAATCTCCTCAAAACATGGAATATAATATAACTTCAGAGGCAGTAATTTCATGGGGTCACCTCTGTGTCATGAACATGTGCATGCACAGTATCCATATCTCCTCTTGACCAGTGTGCGTGTCATTGTGCTGTTTCGTTCTAGGAAGAACTGAGATTTTGTGCAAATCCCTGATGCTGAAAACCTGCAGGTAAATAATTTACATAATGATATCACTAACCTAATGCAGTAGTTGACTTGCCAAGCTAGTAGCACATGCATTGGTAGCAGTCTGACTAGCTTGTTTCTGAGCGGCAGTAATAGCTTCATCCTGCAGCAAAGTGGCTTTTTACAGTTAGGCACTAAATTCTCAAACTGATGGCGAGTTCTGGAACCACTGCTAGTGGTTAGGTAACACCAAGTTGTTCCACAATTAGTTTAACGTAGCTTAAAGTGATGCTGCTTCCAAACAGAAGCATACCATCCACCTTCATCCTCTTCTTCCTTCCTCTTGGCATTAGCATTCACACAACTGTACTGCAACCTAGATAAAGATTAATTCAGATGAAAAAGTACAGGACAGAAAAGTTACCTTTTTAAAGGGACATGTTGCCTGAGAAGATTCACTGTGTGAAGGGCAGTGTCAGTGCAAGAGAAGGTGGAAATAAGCATCAGGGAAAGGCAGGGCTCCCTCTTCCTGTAGGCCACCTTCAACGGCTCCAGCATCCACCACACCATTCAGATACCAACAGCAGGACAAAGCATTGTCCCTCTTGTTCACGCTGATTCGGGAGTCGAAGAAACCAGAAATCAAGGCAGTTAGGTGCTGTTACCAGTTCTTTGTTGCTGTTTAAAAGGATGATGAAGAGAGATGGTGCATCTTCTGATAAATATTTCCTCTAGTTTGCTTAGCCCAGTTGCCGCAGGCATTCTGAAAGGGGTGCACCTGGCTGAATAGTTGACTGTGTTCTTTATTTCTTTTTCAGGGCAGGTGGGGTACAACTGTCATCTTGTGGTATTTACAAGAAAACAGAAATAGAAAACTAACTTTCATTTTACATGCAGCATGTCAGTGTGGGATGGACACAGGCAATACAGAAATTAGTTAGAAAAAGCCTTTTGGCTGATAACCGCACTATTATATTTTCCTTCTGTTGCCTACTTTCAGCCTGTGTGTGATAGAACTTTGCACTGCATCCAAAGACCTAAAATTTGGAGTTTGCAGGCCTTGGGGATGGAGGGAAGTTGAGCCTAAAATATCCGTAAAGAGCCACGTTTGCTGCATGTTTTCAAGATTGAGATTGGTAAATAAGTTTCTCTCCTTCACTCACAAAGAATCTAAGAACCTTTTGGACTGTGGCACATCTGTATTTGCATTTTCTATACATATATACTTCTTTCCCCCCATATATTTTTCTGTGTGTAAATTTTAAGATAAACGCATATATGAAATACATTCCACACCTGAAGTAGTGCGAATATGGGATATTGCTGGAATGGCTATGCCTCCTGCGTGTGTTCATGCAGATGAGAGAGACAAAGGACACATACCACAGGCTTCATTTTGGTAAGATTAATGTTTTCAGTCAACATTAAAACTGAATGCTGAAGTGCTGTGTTGTCTCCTCCTGACTTTCCAAACTGCTGCCCTCCTGTAGACCCATTGGTTTTAAATTCTGGTAAATTTCAGCCATTTAGCCTTCTTTCCAGCTTCCACTTCCTCTGCCTCCTCTGTGCGACACTTTGGCACCGGAGCAACAGCACATCAGCCTGGAGATTCATGACTCCCCCATAAGTATGGAGGGAAGAATGAAATTGCAATTAATCCCAAATTATAATTTTATTATATAAGCAGTAAAGCAACTGAAAAATAAGTACAGACTTTTAACTGTTGATTTTCAGTTAGAAAACCTCCCCTTTCCCATGTCAATCATATCAAACCAATGCTATGCTTTAGAAAAACAAGGGGAGAGGTAGCTCTTCCAGCAGCTCACGGAAGTTTCATCACTCCGGTGGTGGAAAAGGGTTGGGCTGGAGGCCAGAATAATGCAGCAACATCAGTCTCACCACCTCCTCTGTCTTACTTCCATGAATAGGGGCTTGGCTTCTGCAGAATAACACAAGGGCTCATCATGTGTTACAGTCCCAGTACAGTTATGGCCATCGAATTGCTTGAAAGCCTTGGGAGGCTCCAGAAGGACAAATCAAATACCTCTGCATATGAAGTAAGAAGAAATGTCATGCAGTTTAGACCTTGGGACAGGCTCAGAGTGGTCAAACTTAAGTAAATTCATGTTCTTCAGTGTAAAACCTTTTTTCTCATAATAAGACATTATAAAAAGTAATCTATATTATTATGTGAGCTAGAGCAGAGGGTATGGAAAGTCAGGAATGGAAATGAAGAAACAAGATTACTTATTTATGCCTCTTTTTAAAAGTAAAAATGTCAGATTTTAGCTACAAAGTTCAAACTCTTCCAGCCCAGCTGTTGTACTTCTCACAACTGAGAAGCGCTATATAAAGCACTTGGTGTTATGATAGAATTTCTCTTTCACTTAACTGCAGTTTCCTTCTAAACCAGGTCCTGGTTCAGCATTTCATGTGAAATCAAAGGAGCCAGGTGCTTCGGAATTGCTGTGACTGAACTTGGAGGGCAGCATCACATTTTTCTCTTAAATGTAGTCTTGGATGCCGCATACACAGTTGGCATCCATTGAAGTTTTTCATTTCGCTTAAAATACTAAAGGTCCTTTTAATTTACTTCTCTTTTCTCCAAATACCTTCTTGAAGTTTTTTCTCTTTATAATGCTAGAAAAAATTCAGAAACAGCTGCTTATTAAATATGTAAACATTGTTATATTAAACATGATTCTTTAACTGATTAAACTCTGTTTTCACACATACTGTATTTTCCTATTTCAAGTGAACTTGCCTATAATCCAAAAACATGCCTTAACTTTATATTTGTGAAATCAACAACATTATGGAGTTATTCATGTATAAAGTTGTGCATGCAGATAACTGAAGGAGCACAGCTTAAGAATGCAAACACTTCCTGGTAGAGACTCTGTTATCTGCGGGACCTACGATTCCCAATAAAATATGACACACTGATTGGGGAATCCAAGTGCTACCACAGTAAAAAAAATAATTTTATTTTTAAAATTTATTTACAGCTGAGGTTAGCCATAAAATGAAGTTTGAAGGAAATTATAGAACCTAAACTTAAAGTGGTTGACATAGTTTAAGAGAAAAATCAGAATTTTTAAATGGCCTGTCTCATGAACCTGGCTGTTTTCAAGTGGCAGAGGGCCATACAGAGCCCGTATTACCGCTTCTTGTTACAAAGCCCAAATTTGGTATCTTTTAACATTCATGATGTGATATTTGTTGATGAAGAGAACAAAGAGAACATTCTGCACTTGAAAAGCAGCCCATCTTCCAAAGGAGTGGGATTTCTAGTCTGAAGGAAAAAGAAAATCTGAGCCCTGATGAAAAAATTATCATCAGGGCTGCATAGTGTCCAGCTTGTAGGTGAAGAACTTTAAACATACCATCCTGCTCCAAATATTCCTGAAGCTTGGCTGTGATGCTTGAAAAAGCTGTCTAGTAGTCAATCAGCAGGAAAATCTGCAATTTTAAGTTGGATGTCTAACTTACCTTGTGCAGAGGAAGAGAATAATTGCCCTGAAATAGGAACTGCAAAACTCAGGAGTGAGTGGGACCGCTTAGTCTAGTGAAAAAAATCTCGTGCAAAAGAGGGCCTTGGAGCTTTTCCAAGCAGAGGTACTGCTGTCTGCAGATGCCTATTTTACTTGGGATTTATAGCCTAGAATGCTATCCTGATTGGTGTTTATGTCCTTTCATTTGAAATAAGATGAGGAATCCCCTTCAGGAGGAAGAGTTGTCATCCTCCTTGCTTCAAATACATCAGCTGGGAAGTTACAGCCTTCACTGGAGAAAAGCCAGGTTCTATTTTAAGTGATAGACCACATCTGTATTCATCTTGTAGGAGATATGCAGGCCCTATTACTCAAGCTGAGAAACTTTTCCCCCTTTTGTGTAGGATATGAGGCAGGGAGCTCCCCACACAAGTTTCTCTCAGGGACAGTGCTGAGGTGGAGTGGCCTGCTA
Organism: Burhinus bistriatus; assembly: GCA_013397275.1. Classification (NCBI taxonomy): domain Eukaryota; kingdom Metazoa; phylum Chordata; class Aves; order Charadriiformes; family Burhinidae; genus Burhinus; species Burhinus bistriatus. The sequence goes on along the minus strand of VYXH01012328.1, from coordinate 71,230 downwards.
CAGTGAATTTAGACAGTTAGTGACTTGTTTTCTGTTTATTAGACACTCAAGATGTGTATGTGCCTCTACAAGGCTTCTCCAAAGACTACTTTTCACTCAGCCTGACTTATAAAGGCTGGATCCTATTGTCTCCTGTGCAAACCAGGACCCTTAACTGCCTTAGAACGTGATGTATTTCTGATAAATTTTCAGTCCGTCATTATTTTAGAACAAGAAGAGATCGGGAGCTTGAATGGCAGAATTACAGATTTGGAAGGTTATGAAGACATCATTAAATTCAGAAGTCTATGACCACATTACAGAGGCAGGAGCTGTGAACTGGCAAAAGCCTTCATTACTGAATCAGTATCAGGCCATTCTCCTAAGAAGTCCTCCCTCAAGGAAGCAGCTCTAACCCTCACTATATCAAGATTTCTTGGGCACATGAGATTAGCAAGGAAGCTCATTGGCAAGGGAAATACGGCAACAGGGAGTCATCTTTAGCACTGTTTCACCTGCTAAGAGCCTACATGAAGTCACTTCAAGCATGCTACCTTTCTCATCTTTGCCACTGATGAGTCTAGGAGTACTATGTGTTCCTTGGACACTGATGAGTGGATGGAACTCAACATGGATAGGACTGCTCTGCTCATCTCCATAGCTAGCACCAACAACCTGGGAATGTCCCCTTAGTCTCCGTGTCCACTCCTACCCTCATTAGAGGTGATGAAGGTAGCACCTGTCACAACAGGCCTTGGCACCACAAATTTCTAACCTCCTCACACTTGTATCACATTTCTCCGCAGGATATGTTATGACCCCTTTGCATCAGGGCGATGATATTCCTCAGCACTACAGCTGTGTTAGAGGAGCCTTCTCCCTGAGATTCCCTGTGGCAGGTGATAAGGATATTCAGATCTTGAAGGCCAAGTGAGATTTCTGCTGTCAAGATAGTAAAAGTGCAACTCCTTATTCTGGGGAACACCAGGTTCCAGACATGTGTCAGTGCTTGAAGCATGGATTAAGTGCGGAAAATCCAATGACAATTTCCTGACACAGGTGAGTCAACTAGGGGAGGTGCTCTGCTGGACCTGCTACTTGTGAACAAACTGTCTGGGGGTGTGGAGGTTCAGGTCAGCTTTGGCTGCAGCCCTGAGATAAATGAGCAAAACAAATAGTAAAATTGCCAGCCTTGACTTCTGGAGAGCAAATTTCAGCTTGCTTGGGGATCTGCTGGGCAGGATCACATGAGAGACAATTAGCTGCCCCTGGGACAGCTAGTTGATCTTCAAGAACAGCCTCCTCAAAGCACAGAATTGGTCCATTCCAAATTACAGAAAGATGACCAAAGGCCAGTATGGATGAGCAGGCCACTCTTGACTGACCTCAAATACAAGAGACATGTATGCAGAAGGTAGAAACAGGTCCAGGACTACCTGGACGGAATATAGATACATTGTCCAAGTCCGCAGGGAGGGAGTTAGGAAAGCCAAAGCTCAGCTGGTGTTGCAACAGCAAGGGATGTGAAGGGCAACAAAAAGGGCTTTACTAAGTATATTGGCAACAAAAAGGCAGTGTACAGAAAATGCAGGCCAAGTGGAACAGGGGGACATAGTAAGAAAAGGCATGGAAATAGATGAGGTGTTCAATGCCTTTTTTGCCTTTTATTGTTTTGTTTTGCTTTTTTTAATTGTTAAGATTTACTCTCGGCTAATAGCAGAGTCTGAGGGAGTGAAGCTGTAGCCACAGTAAAGACTGAGAAGTTAAGCCAACTGGACATGCGCGAGTTCATGCAAACAGATGGGATGCATCCAAGGGTGCTGAGGAAGCTAGCCCATGTCACTGTGTCTGCTGCCCATCGACTTCAACAGGTTGTGGTAACTGGGGACAGAAGGAAAAGGCAAATGTCATACCCACCTTCAAGAAGGCTGAGAAAGAGGATCCAGGGAACTACAGCCTAAGTGGTTTGTCATCAGTCTTCTGAAAGATTATTTCCTCCTGGAAACCATTTTTGAGCTCATGAAGTGCAAGAAGGTGATTAGAAACAGGCAGCATGCATTTACCAAGGGCAAACTGTCCCTTATCAGCCTGATTGGTTGATCATGGTAAGATGACTGGTTCTGTGGACAAGGGAAGAGTAGTGAATATTGTTTACGTTGACTTCAGCAAAGCTTTTCCCAAGGTCTTTGATAGTATCCTACCAGTCAAAATAGTGAAATATGGACAGGATAAGCAGATGCTAAGGTGGATGGAAAACTGGCTGAGCTACGAGGCTAAACAGGTTGTGATTGGCAGTACAAAGTCCATCTGACAGCTGGTTGCTAGTGGCAGTCCCCCTCAGGGACAGATTCTGGGGCCAATGCGGTTTGGTATCTTCACTGTTAATGATCTGGACTATGAGAGAGAGTGCACTATCAGCAAATTTATGGATGATACCAGCCTGCAGGGGAGCAGTTGACATGCTGGAGGGCAGGCCTGTTATTAAGAGGGACAAGGACAGGCTGGAGAAATGAGTTGCCAGGAGCCTCACCAAACTCAGCACAGGCAAGCGAGAAGTCCTGTATTGGGCTTGGAAAAAACCCCTGCACTTGCGCGTGCTGAAGGTCAACTGACTAGAGAGCAGCTTTGCAGAAAGGGACCTGGGGTCCTGGTGGACACATGGAGCATGAGTTGGCAGTTGGGGCAAACAAGGTCAACCTCATCCTGGATTACATTAGCAAGATGTAACCAGCAGGTCCAGGGAAGTAATTATTCCCCTCTCTTTGGCACTTGCGAGACTGCCTCTGGAGTACTGTTTTTGGCTGCCTGGCACAAGACGTTGACATACTGTTGTGAATGCAGCAGAGTGTCACTAAGATCACACAGGTTGGCACAGACAAACATATGAGGAGAGCATGGTGGGGTGAATATAAAGAGGAGATCCAGACTCTTCTTGGAAATGTATGGTGATAGGGGAAGAACTAATGGACACAGGTTGCAATACAGGAAATTCTGCATGTAAGGAAAAATATTTTCACTGTTAGGATGGTCAAATGCTGGAATGGGTTTTCAATAGATTCTGTGGAATCTCAGTCCTTGGAGCTATTCAAAACCTGACTGAGCAACCTACTTTAGTTGGAGCTGCTTTGAATGAGAAGTTGGACTAGCTGATCTCCAGGGATCAGTTCCAACCTGTCCATCAGAGAGGTGAGGCAGAGAACAGCATATGGCAACGGTTTGCCACTGCAGTTCTGCTAGAACCCTTATTGCTGTCCGAGAGCTCAGAGAGTGTCAAAGGTTCCAACATTCCAACGCCAAAAGACAGCAGCTGAGTTTCAATTTTGAGGACTGCAACTTTCAATGTAGAACCCTAAAATCTGTCTGAATCTGTTTTTGAATCTGGCTGTTAATACTGAACATTGAAAAGCATGGATCTGTTTTCAAAGAGTGCACGCTTCTCTACTGAAGACATGAAAGACCTAAGAGGATGATTAATCAGGATTGCTTTGAGGGTCATTTTCCTTCCTATTGTCCTAAGATGAGATTGGAGATAGTAGAAAGTGGCAGATGTTTTGGAGTGGCCCTGTTATTTTCAGGACTGTGAATTGTTGTTTGTGGGTTTCTTATCTGCTTAATAGTTAACGCATACTTGTCTGTAGACAGCTAGTGTACATGACTGCAATTGACACCTTTTTGGAGTTAGATCATAGTTGTCTTCTAACTGGTGTTAAGTCCCATTTCCAGACACTCTGCTTAAATTCAGCATTAGCAAAACTGTATGAGAATATGATATTGCCGCACTCACAGTGCTGTGCAGGGCTGTATGTGGAGCTGTCCATTACAAGAAGATTTATATAAAATGAAAAACTGACTTACCTTAGTATCTTTCTGTTAAAAAGTATGCACATTCTAAACAGTGCTTGGAAAAAAAGGTCATCAATCTCCTCGTGACTGTGATCGAATTCTATACATTTCATAAGAAACAGTAGGAACCTATCTTATGTTCCACTAAAAATTTAATGTACATGATACGTATTTTAGTGGAATATATGACTTTTCCTTCTTCTGATGTGATCATTCACAATTTTGCAAAATTGATGGGGATCTCTGATTTGGCAGCAGCTTCCACAGGTCCAGGTAACAGGACAAATACAAGGAAGTGGATAATCACAACCCGTATCTTAAAGAAAAATATCCAGCATATTTTTAACCTTTGATAACTGGACGTATTACTTGTATTTTGTCTTAAATCTAGCATTTCATCATTAGTTTGATAATGCCTCTCTCTGTGTGACAAAACAGTTAGAATACAAACCCTCTTCTCCTTTCCTCAGTAGTATGTTAACAAATCCACAGACTGGCTTATATTTTATTAGAAATATGGGGAAGGGGGAAATGGGATTTACCAAATGTGGAAAGAAAAAAATATTTATCAGCGTTCAACACTTGGATTAAATTATATCATGCTCTGTAAGAAAAATTATGTGGCTGTTCAGTTTTGTTCTAGAAGAGGTTCTATGATCCAAAAACTGTAACATTTTCAGTGCATCTAATAAAAGCCTCACTCACATGCTGGTCACAAGGATATGCTTCTACAAAAGAAGTTGTAACTAATGAGTCTCTTTTCCCTTTCTATTTAAATATCTTTGAAATTTCAAGATCTGCATATTTTTATAAGCTATAGTTTAAAGCCTATGATATAATCTGAAAACTATCAAACATACAATCTTCCTAATGTGCCAGGACTTTGATTACATAAAATACTTTGTTGGTTCATGGTGAATATTCATAAATGGTATATATATGGTACATATATGCACAGTATAAAACCTCATTGTAAAAAAAAAAAAATAGCTCTATACCTATGGGAGATTTAAAAAACCCAAAGCATTCCTTTCTATGTCTTTTTTTCTGTTTTTAATAGTGCCTGTTTTGGGCATATTATCTCAGTATAATTTCTGCTATGGTAATGTCTCTGTAGGATCATCAATAGTTCCTCTACAATGAGAACTGGAAGATAGTCTATATTAGCTACTAGTTTACTTGATCATGTCCTGGAATATCCCTAGCCGTCGGTCAAACTCATTGAATTTCTCTCCTGTTTTAGACTGGGTAGAGGCAGCTGATAGGCCTGGAGTCATAGTCAATGGGGATCTAGTCAAAACAGTCAATATTGTCCAGAAAGTGAGTCAACTCATTTTAAAGCAGGCATCTACTTTTAGTCAGATGAATCACCCTCTAGACTCCATTGATGTAGATATGTCAAGCTGGATGAGATGGATCCCACCCTTACATTCCCTAGACGTTTCTGGTCACTTGTTTGAGAGTGAATTGAAGCACTTCAAAAAGAAGTTTGTAGAGCAGTTTGTCTCAGCCTTATTGAGTTAGTCTCAGTAGTTAGTACATATGTCTCAGCCTTACCGAGTTAGCTGTAAGTCACCAGTTTAGCATTGCCAGCTGCATGTATGGACTCTACTGTACGTGAACTCTTCATGATCCATACGTGAGTCTCTGGTGCATTCAGCTTTTAAATGTGAGAAGTTCCTTTGGTGTTCTTACTAAAAACTGACTTTAATAAAAGCCATATTTACACTTTAAAAAGCTTTCTTTTTAAATAGCTCTAGAACTTTTAAATTGTTGGCTGACAGATTCTAAAAAATATTCCAAGTGTTGTAAGAACTGTACCAAATCCATATCAGATACAAATTCTGACTGAACGTCTTTCTATAATGCATGCTAAATTTTGTCTGTGAAACAGAGATTTGTCTGAGAAACAGCCTCATCTTATTGTTCTGGACCTCCTACCACTATGCCCCGTCTCAGGAACAGAGAAACATGGAAGGATTGGGCTGAAACTGCAAATATGCTTTAGATAAAAGAAAGAGAGGAAAGGTAAGTCTGATGCATCAACCTGCACAGGAAAGGGGGAAGTGACCCTGAACTTCTAAGCCTTTCGGCTTATTCTATGTTGTTTTCTCCAAACAGTGTGCCACTTTTTTATTCCTGTCCACCACCTCAGCTGGGTTGTTTGTCTGATACCCAATTCCATGTCTTCCCTCGCAGGTTGCTGGCAGGTAGGGGAAAATGATGAAAGAATGGATGGCGCAGAGCAGTTGCCAGCAGTTTGTAGGTCCTTACAGCAATGACCAGCACCATGTTTCATCACAGATGGGGTAGCCCTTAAAGGCTTTACCTTGCAGATTGGAAATGTGTCATAAGCATGCAGAGGAGATACGAGAAGATATCCTCCACTGACTCTTGTTTGCTTTGTATGAATGAAGAACAGAGGAAGAAATTAGCAGCAGCATGAAATTTAAGGAATTAGTATTCTCTATTTTTTTTTGTTAATCATCTCTCAAGTGGCATGACATCTGGATGGGAACTACTCTTTCCTCCTGAGATGCCTCAACAGTCACGTCATGATAGGGATGCTTCCACCCCCACTTACTCCAAGGCTGAAATCCTTGAGACGGGTTATTTGTTCCTCTGCTCTGCATCTGTCTGCGTAATTCTGGATGCCCTTTGCCTGGAGGAAGTCACAGCCCAGCTCAAGGTGCAGAGCCTTCCTTAATAGCGTGGGAGGAGAAGTGCGAGTGGATTTCACAGAAACCTCTGATCAGGAAGCTGCCTGAGCAAGCCAGTGGGGAATGGCTGCATTCCAGGGGAGTTTCCCAATTGCTGTGCCACTGAGGCATGCTGGGGAGCATATCCCGGCCAGTCTTCAGCTGCCTTTGACCAAGCACTTGACCAAGGGGTTGTGCTTAAGGCTGTTTCCCAATTCTGCCCCACAGGTGAGGCAGGGAGGGAGCTTCTTGTTGTGGAAATCTCATTTAGGCTTAAGGGGTGAGCTACCAGGTTTCAAGTTCTGTCAAAATAATAAGGCTAGGATTCCTTGCTTTATGGCAAAAGTTTAGGTTCATAGGGATGTAAGTATTCCAGCATCCAGCACCACCAGGTCCCTCACAGGAGATGGTGAAGCTCTGCAGTGCCTTTGAACCTTCCAAGAACTGGTGCCAAATAACAAAAATGTCTGGTATCTCTGCATCATGCCCAAAATAACAGGTTAAACTAGGATTTACGCTTGCAGGGATATTTTTTCCCTGTGTGAGTTCAGTAATCTGGTTTTGCACCTGTAAGAAGCCGATGTGTTACTTGTCTCTTCCCTGGCCTTTAACTAACTGCAGTTTGAAAAAATGTTGTATGATGTCCTTAATATGGGCTTTATAATAAGTAAACATTGCATCCTGTTTACATGGTGACATCCAGTAAAGCATGAATATTGATGATTTCTCCCACATGTTGTTTAGTTGTATCACAGGCACTCAATATATTTAAAGATTATTTCATTAAAACGATTTGTTACTGTGATTTAAGCAAAACTTCATGGGTTCTTTGTCCACAATCTCATCTACTTCAGAAATTTGTCCCATTCCCAGAGATAGATTTGAAAGCTAGAGAAAATGGCAGGGAATGTGAGTTTGCATCTTCTTTGCTGACTGTCGATCTATATACTTATGGAATTAATTTTATGAAGATTGCAGCTTGGTTACACCAAGTAAATAATTTTATGGGAAGAAAAGAATTGTTATATTCATAGAAAAAAAAGGCATGTGAAGTGCCAGTGTTTGAAAAGTAAAGTCAAATAGGAGACGTGTCATCGATTTTAAGTGGTCTAACTACCAATAGTATGTCCATCTTCAAATCAAGATGTCGAACATAAATTATCGCAGATATTAGTGAAGGAGCGTCTGTGGTGTTTGTTAGATGTGAGGCCAAAGTAGATACCCTAGAAGTTTCTTTAAGCTCTAGAAACTTTGACTACATGTCCAGTCAAGACCTATTAAAAGAAAAGTCTCACAGCAAACAAGCTCTGCCTTGTGCTGTATGTGGAGGCACCACACTTCTGCTAGCCGAACCTGATGGAATAGCTAATCACAGTAGGCTACTGTTCTCACATGGCCAGCTTCAGTTTTGGTGCATTTTCTGACAACAGATAAATCTTGGGGCTGAGACACCTTTTCTACCTTTTTCCACCCACTGTGTATTCATCTGCCCCATCCTTCCCAACTTTTGCCAGTCTGCGCTAATCCCTGTTCCTGGGTCCTGTTCCCGTTCTCCTCAATTAGCCAATCCTAATTTAATTTATCAGGCTGTTCATCTGGGCCCTAATCTCTTTGTTTAGTAAAACCTTGTCCTAGGAGCTCAAGGCTCCAGTCTTCTTGCCAGTCACTTCCAGTGCCTCTGGTAACATCGCAGTCCTTATCTTTGTTCTTACCTAGCCAAACCAAGCTGATTTTCTCTTTGCTCCCTATCCTATCTATCTTTTTCCACCTTCTCCATCCTTCAGCCTGTCTTAGCAGCTTTGTCTCCAGTCTTGCCCCAACTTACTTGCCGGGTCAGTCACTACTTGCTCTGTCAAAAATTTCTTAATAAAATTTTATGCCTCTACCATTTTGTCTCCTTTCCCCTACCCTTCACTGATCACATTATGTACTGTACTTTAAGTGTCTTAAGTCTGCTAAAGAAAGAAAGGGAGGCCATGTTAAGTAACTAATGTTGGATAGTTGATGGTAGGCATAGCCTCCAAAGTTCCTCTATAATCACTAGAAAAAAAAGTAGACTCCTTTGAAGAGGTGGTTCATAATAACAAAGAAAGACAGCTACTTGAAGTAGACAATGCGAGTGTCCCTTAGTATCAAAGTTACCAGAGTGACTATAAGCAAATATGATATTTCCTCGATAGACTGAGGCAACTTCTTAAGGCTGGTGCACTGCTGAAGTTTTATCGGCAGTGTTCCTGAAATCTCCAGCATTCAACTTAGCCTGAAACACCAAACAAACGCATCTACAAATAGTGACTGTATAAAATGTTGTCTGCTGGAGAAGTTTTTCAAATTAATGAGAATAGAAATACCTCTACCCGCTTACTTATTTACGACCAAAATCCTAGAGTCACAATGAACTCTTTCAGTGGAATTGGTGTAATCATTGGTGATATAAGCAGTGGTCCTCCAGGAATGAATAAATAAACTGACCTTGTCTCTTGCATAATGAAAATCCTACATAATCCTTGAGTGTCTCCACCTAAATATGATAGAATTTAGTTCTAGATGCACTGTAAGAATGAAATAAACGACAGTGTGTTGAATGTCAGGATCCAGCTCTCAAAAGCATGGGTCATTTTCTCTTGGGAAAAGAGTAAAGCAGTTAAATGAGGGAGGACAGAAAAGGAGAAAGAAAGGGAGTAGACATGTTCTCACCTGCATGTCTCATTTAAAACTTTAATATGTTTTAATTAAGCAGGAGATCTAAAATCAATATATCAAGATAGTATGTAATAAGGCATTGTTTATACAGCTCACAACAGTAGTAAGGGAACTATTTAGCCTGGTTTCTCAAAGAAGTAAGGCTTATGAAATCATACTGTTCACCTGTCTGTATTAGCCCACCCCCCTGAAAACAACATTTGGCCAGTTTCAACCATGCACCACAAGTAGAGGTCTCATAGCCACTAAGTTTCTAGGGGTTGTTCAGAATAGCTGGTGAGGTGGGCTTGTGCTGGGGGCTGTTTTGTCAGGGCTAACAGAACTAGCTGTAAAATCACAGCCTAATCCTGAATTGGCTGTCAAAAACTGCCCCAGCTGCGGTTGACCCAGCCACTGTCTCCTCCTACTTCTTACCCCATCCAGAGGCTCATACCTGGGCAGCTTCCCTGCTCTTGTTTTCATAAGTTTGGAAATATGCTCTTATAGGCAGATGAACACCACTGAGGGAAAGGCTTCATGTGAGTTTCTCTCTTACTGGACACCAAAAACTTCATATAAATAGAACGATGCAAGGAAACTTGAATCAGAGTTTGTGTCGTCTTAGATGTTCGGTCAATCAATCAGGCTTAAGACACAAATACAGAAGGAAAACAAGTTTCCTTAGATTGATTTTCACTGAACTGTGTTTTAATTAATCTAACTTTCAACTTTGGTTTCCAGCAGGACAATTACTATGCACTAGAACGACAGCTTTGGTATCCTTCTCCTGGGAGAGGATCAGCTTCGTTATTTAAATAATCAGATGAAATCTGGGAAGATCAAATCTTAATTTTATACTGAATTAGAATTCCATGTCCAGTTTTAGACACCAGACTTGAAGAAAGAGGAGAATCAGCTGGAGACAGTCCAGAGGAGAGTGACAAGAAAGATCAGAAGTGCAGAAATTATAACCTAAAAGAAAAAATTGAATAAATTATGTTAGTTTTGTCTGTCACAGAAAAGATAGAGCGAAGACATTATAACACAAGAGGTTGCTCCAAGGAGGAAGAGAACAATCTGTTTCCCTTGCCTATGTTTGATAGAACAAGAAGTAATAGGCTTAAATTACAGCAAGGAAGATTTATTTTAGAAATTACAGAAAACTTTAATGGTGAGGACAAGGAATAGATTGCTTGGCAAGCTTTTGGAGTTTCCATCTCCATTGGAGATCTGTAAGATCAGAGTGCTTGAATAACTGCTTCCTGCAGGCAGGAGGATGGATTAGGTGTGTTCTAGAGGTCCTTTCTAGTTCTACTGTATATTTTACTCTAGTAAAACTGTAGTTTAAAAGGTAGGCTTCATGTACTCTCCTTACATTATCTCATCCTTGTCTTCAAGTAGTGATAAAATCCTTCTGTAGAAAAGAGAGTAAACAATGCTATTACTCCAGTGATCTTGTAATGAAAAATGGAAATACATCTTGAATAAAGTACTTTTTGATAAACCTTCATTTAGATAATTGCACAGTACTTGGAAGGTTGGTTGTAATAGGGGAAAAACATATAATGTGATAAAATTCATTTGTTTAAAATTACTTTTCCGACATCTGTTACTGTTGTACTGAATGATATCACCGTAGATCACTCATGTGGGAACTTCAGAAATCAATTGAATAGAATTGCCCTAATTGCATTCAGAATACTAAATATAGTTTTAGATTTCTATATTATCATTCCTTCTATTTTAAAGATTTCATTTAACTGGAAACATTAGAAGTAGCACTTTAGTTCTCAAAAATTGTATGTATCATGTGAAATCCATTAAAGAACTAAAAGGATAAAGTAAAGTGTAGACATTTCAGAGATACCTTTAAAAATCCCTATTACTGTCTTTGTGGTTGAGTCCTCCAGAGTAAAATGGTTCAGCCGAGGAGGCTGACTGCTGGCTTGTAAATCACGATTCTCAAACACATGCTCCTGGCACAGAGTTTTGAATCTATTTTTTTGTTTAAGTCTGGACAGTCTTTGTTTTTTCACAGCTTGCATTATAGCTTGAATGCAGTTTGTTTGCATTGCCTGTAATATGATCGGGGCGTAGCACTTCTACTGCAGAATGTCACAGAAATTTGACTCGACTGTTCTGTTTCTTGAATATTTGATTTTTAAACAGTTCAGTCTGTTCAATTGTGGAATGTCTTCTTTGGACAAAATCAGGAGCAGAGGAATTGGTTTAAATTCAGGGCATCAATGCCCAACTCAAAGCACCTTGCCAGCTACCTGGATCCTCTTTCCGCTGTAGCTGTGTAGACCTCAGGAGAGCTTGGTCCCGAAGGAGGGCACTGTCAGCCATTGGAGCTGAAGAGCAAGGTGCCCCTGGTGCCGCTGAGCCATGCTGAGCCGGGCCTTGGGTCCTGGGTCGTGGGATACACTGTCTGTCCTTCCTCGGGTTTCTCAGATACGGACCCTGGGAGACCACTGTACCTGCAGGTTCCAGATTTATGGCACGTGGACTGAATGTGGCCGCCAGGACACTTTGCCTCGCCCCAGGCTTACTTCAAACCTCCTTCCTCCCTTTCACCTTCCCCTCAGAGACAGGGGTATATATACATGCAATGGAACGAGATATGTAGCACAGATATACGTGTATATCTTCTGCCATTGAATCAGCTGTGGGGCCTACTCAGTGGGTAAGGCTTAGCAACGTTACCTGGAGCACAAGTAGGACGGATGTGAGACTTTGGCTCAAATGCTGCTCCAGATGAAGATGCATTTAGAAAACAGGTGTATTACTCTACATGTCCTGCTTGTTGGGAAAAAGGGTGGTTCAGCTGGAACTGAAGGCAAAGTAAGTAGGGAACACGTGGTTTAAAAATACCGCCGAGGTTTATCATGAGTTTGGGCGCAGTGATACCAGAGCTTAGGTGACTTTGCAAGGGTGCAACAGTAGTAATCTATGCACTGACAGGATGTATCCACTTACTCAATGAACAGGAAAATGAAGCAAAACTTTGGAGGCTTCACCAGAGTCTAAATGTTGGACTTGAATACCTATGCTCCTGCAGACATACATGCCCTATAGATTTTCAGCACAGGGTAGAGTTATCTGAAGTTAATTTTAAATAAAATTGGTCAGCTACTGGAAGGAATCTGGCCTCAGTAATAGGCAGCTCTGTCCATAAAAGTTATTGGCAAGATGCTCTGCCTTCTCAAAACCATGTAGCTTCTAATGTTTGAAGTCAATTGCTTAAAGCAAGCTCAATAGGATCTTGCCATTGGTATTTTTCAGACTGTGACCCACAGCAAATTCCTGTAACGTGTTAAAACACTGAGTGTTAACCAAACAAAAGTTCATGGTTGTCCATAAAAAAAGGATAGACAGTGGCCCAGCCCACTGAGAATCTCTACATCATTCAGCAACTTGTTGACATGCTTAAATTCCTCATGGCTCTAACTCTTAAGAACATGTGTTCATATGAAAAACACATCAAAATGAAAACAAGTTTAATAAACAGTCAAATTTTTAATTGAGAAGCTCAAAAGGAAATAGATGGTTGCAAGAATCAGGAATCTTCACAGATTTGTATTATATTTTTAAAACCAGCACCTCTGTTCTGGGCATTCATGTTCTTTAATGGAGATCAGACACATGTTCAAAGTGATTTTACAGGTACATTTCCTTACATTCAATAGACACAATGGATTTTAAACAGTTTCATAGCAACGGATGGTTCGTGATGGCCATTAACCTAGATAAGTGAGTATCAGTTTGGCGCATCCTTAATGGTCCATAATGGTCTGTGGGTAAAAAATTCTTTTTCTTCATCTGTTCCTAAGAGATGTTTTTTGTTTGGGTTGTTTGTTTGTTTGGTTTTTTCTTAGACTTTGTTTTATAGAGCAGGTTCATATGAATTTTTGCATTCAGAAAAAAAAAGTTCATACCCAAGAGCTTTATGGTAAGAGCGTTTACCACAAAGATTTATGTTTCTCTGGAATGTAGTAGCCATAGTATATCCTAGCAGGTAATAAAAACTTTAAAAAGTTGATATATACCTTGATAGCAGCTAAACAGACATTCCTAAATAGCAGAGATGTTTCAATTACTATTGCTATACCTGTTGGAATTCAGAAAGGTGGTTTCACGTTCGGTTTTTAATACTAAATTCCATTATGCTGCTGGGCCATGTTATATGTCTTCTGCGAGACAAAATACTGCTAATGCCATGGTAGAGGAGGAAATTACTGTGGTACCTGATGGATGGAGCCAGCACAAAGCCCTGGGAAGAGCAGAACCCAAATGCTCTGGGAAGCGCAGAGCTGGAATGTAAGGATTAGTGCCGGGGTGCTGTGTCCCCCAGAGCCGCCGGTGTTGTGGTGCCAGAGTGGCTGCGTCGGCAGAGTCTCCTGGTGGAGGCACAGCGCTTGCTGTGGGAGGAACACAGTACATCTCGGAGGAAATTACACCACCTCTCAGAATGGCATAAGTGCCTCACACCCTCCCTCACATAGACGGTTGTGTCAGCAGGGAATGTACACTAGGGCTCGTGATTTACCTACCCCACGCGTGTGCCTTCCATGTCGTAGCTACGTAGGAAGGCTTTTGCAGTGCGTACATGGGCTTAATTCTGTCCCCGAGACCCTACTAGGGTTTACTACATGGTAACATAACGCTGTGTTTTAAAAATACCACTTTAATATACTGTGGTGTGCTACGTGATATCTCTGATTATATGTAATGCATATTCGCATGAACCTTAATGAGACTTACAAAAGTAAGAGGCAAATTTTAGAGAAAATTGGATTAAATGGCTTAATTCTCCATAGTTAAAGACTTTAAATTTTAATCAAGACTTATGCCTGAGACTCATAACTCTTAGACTGGATGTTTAAAATGACTAAAATTTAAAACCAAATACATATGATCTAATATGCATTATCACCAATGTATTTGTATAGCGTTAATTCCTAGAAGCATGAACAGTAAAGTGACAAATTTCAAAAGCCAGCGTAGGCCTTTCCCAAAACTCCAGGTTGGATTTCGTTGCTTGGTTTTGCCTAACTGTACCTAGAGTGGTATCCTGCACTGCTGCAACCCCCATCACCCCTGTACAAACTTCCGTAACACGCCTGTAATGGACAGTGTTGGTGCTGTTCGTGTTCCCAATGATGGGGCAATGCAATACCAGTCCTGGTCTTGCTTAATGTGTAGGACAGGGAGAAGAATGTTTGATTCTCTGTTATCTGCCTGAAATGCGATCTTTACAGAAAAAAACATGAGAGAGGTGGTTTGGATTCCGGTCTGTTATTCCCCATGCCTGTTGTCACGATGCCTCCTCACCTCAGGAATATTCAGGACTTCGTAGATATTATGAAGTCTGTCGATTTACAAGTTTTCTTCCATTTTGGGTTTCTTTTCCACCTGGGTCCCACAGTTCTGAGGGACTTTGTGTTAGACTGAATAGATCATTTATGGGCAGTGAAACTGGCGAGTCCCAGACCCTTTCAGGTAGTTCCCACCACCCTTTTAAGCTCCTTCTCACACAGGGTTTGTCTCACACATATTTGGTGTTGGGTACCTTCTCAGACATAGGTTTATCTGCTTGTCTGGGAGCGCATGTGTGTGTGCAGCCATGTGTGGTCAACCTTAATTAGTTTTTTCTCTCTTCTACTTACTGGTCACCATCCATACCTGTTCATACTACACAGCCTGTTTTCATAGTGGCCATCATGTATGTGAAAATGAGCTGGGCTTTTAAGAAGCCTGCTCATACTGGACATTTCGTTGGTTGTCATGAGGTAATGAGGGATTGTCTTGGCCTTGTAAAAGCTATTTGTATTTGTTAATTGGAAAGAAGACAATAAAACCTTCTAAAAGTTAATTTGTTGGATTTATATCTATAGAGGATCATGAGAATGCTTTGGTGATAAACAGAAACTTCTAGTAAGACATTTTTGAAGTTATGCAGTGTTGACTACAATTTCAATAACCTCAGTGAAGTCATCATAGTCCTAAAATAATTTAATAAGTTTGTTGTGACCTTAAGATACTACTAATGTAGAATTATATAAAAATAAATGAATTTATTTTTGACTAATGAACTATGATATTCTGGAAGTGCTGTGGAATACACAAGTATATAATCTAAACAGTTTGAGTTTCGGTATGGTTAAGAAATAATTCTTCAGACCTTTTCCCAAGAAGACCCATTTAGTTTCTGTGGATTGACTTGTCCTGTCAGGGTAAAGATGCTGTGTCTATAACGGGGATAAGAAACCTCTAGCAATGCCTTGCTTTCAATCTACTTTTGGAGTTATTTTTAGTATCGCTAGTTACGTGTGAGACTAGGAAAGGTAGTAAGTGTCCGTTAACTTCACCCAATCTCAGTTGAATCTGGTGGTCAAAAGTCTTTTATATCTCTAAGACTTTCACTGTTCTGCTAGATTTGGTTGAAATTGTCTAAGAGGTTGAAAAATTACCAGGGAAAGCGAGGTAATAGTTGAGTGAATGGATAATGAGCCTGCATAAACCTCATTTCCTTGGGACATTATACAACAAAGTGAACAGTCTGCTGGATGGGGGCATCTTCAATATTTAGCAGTTTAGATGTTTTATTTCAGTTGTTAATCTTACTGCCAGTTTGTGGAGAAAAATTTCAGTTTGCCTAACAGAAAAAATACTAATCAGTCTTCATCACGCTTGGCTTTTTCTTTGGAAAACATGTAAGAGGTAAACCAAATATATTGTACCTCAAGTTAGCTGTACTTAGCATTTCTGATCAGAACATTCAGTTCTTTCTTCTCTCTTTCCTTTTAAAATTATGTTTTTATTTCAACGGTACTTTCTACCAGCAGGCAAAGCTGCTGTTACACTCTACCCAGCTGTGAAATCAATATGATTTTCATTACAAAGATAACAGAAACTCTCTTGGAAAGACTGTGAATTGCCAAAGGTCAAATAACAGTCAGTGGCAGAGCTTAGAATTTAGATGTCCTAATTAAAAAATCTCACGGTATAAATATATTAATGAAATGCACCCGGAGAAATGTTTGCATTTAAAATGGCAACAATTTTAAACTATTACATTGTTTCTTTAATTACTGTAGTTCATGTAAGTCACATCAAAATGTGAGGGATTCTTTCTCTGGTTTATGACCGTTTCTTATAAAATAGGTATTAGCTCTTCTTTCTTTTTTTAATTCACAATTATTTGAGCGTGATTAGATTAGCAAGTGTAACAGTCACAGAAGAGAGAACATACCTAGTAAGATTTCGGTCATATTGGACTCTAAAAATTACACATAAACTGAATGAATGGGTGCATCAGTTATTTCTGTGATGTATGACTTCATTAACAACAAGAGGAAGTGCACAGTCAAACTGAAAGCAGCACTTGAGTTTTTCAGCCAGAGCAGCCAGTTCTATTTAAATTAAAATCAGCATTGTAAAATAAATGTTATTACTCTTCCTAAGATCATCCTTGGTCTCTTCTTATTAAACCTTAATTTTTCCAGCAGTTACATTGCATCTGCCTTATTATGGATGAAAATAACAGGAAATCAATTATTTTCTTACTTGTATTTGTTTGATATCCCTTTCTCCTATCTCTCCATTTTTCTTTAAATTCTGTCTTTTCCACCCCATATTCTAAAACAGTAAACTCAGATTGCCAAATATTGTGGATTTTAATAGAAAAAGTTCTTCACCTTGCAGTTGAAGGGTTTTTACGTTATTGTGCTCCCTCTGCTGGATAGTGCCTATTAATTTTTTATTCCCTGAGCTGTGTTCTATAAACAAGCAATCACGCTGCCTTAATGAAAGAGGTATAAAAAGTGGTAATGCCTCATTTGGGTCTCAGATGACATGGAAGGTGACAGTTGTAGACTAGGAAAAATCCTGTTGTCTGTTGGCTCAGAGCAATCCAAAGCCTTTGGTGGACATTTGAGGAACAATTATTTACTCTCTCTTGAACAAAAACTGATGGACACTAAATAACCTTCTTTCTTTTGTATAACTTAGAGAGGATGATGTTGATTCTCGTACTTTGGTAAGTACAACAGTATCCTCAGATATCCCCATGATGTTGTTAGCATCTCAGTCTTAGTGGAGTGGTTCTCATAACTCGCTCCATCCTTTGTTGAATCTTACAGAGTGGCTTCTGGGCCAGCGTTTGCCCAGTGGAGAAAGCAAACACACTTTCATGCTCAGTGCCAGCCCCACAGCGAGGCAGGTGACGGCTCAGTCCTTTCCCCTCTCCACTGCAGCGAGGCAAAAAGCAGGAAAAGTTTTGTTTCTAGAAGTTACTTTGGTCTTCATGGCTTTGACTTCATGGGGTGTTTTTTGGGTTGGCTCTCCTGCTCACCTTTCTCCCACTGCTGTCACTCAGTGAACCTGGCTTTGTTCTGCTGTCTTTCCTTCCTTCCCAGGGGGACGTGGCTAGTCTGGGCCCCCTCAGCATAGCTGATCCTATCTCTTGAGTGGCCCTGGAGCCTCCTGACCCAGCGGGGCCACCCAGGCCCCCCTGATGGGGCACTGCCCAGACCAGCCAGCCCCTGCATCCCACAACCTCCCAGCTCTTCTTGTCATGGCTGACCCATTCGATCTTATGGAAAGGGGATGGAAACGCAACGTCCATTTCAGTTGCAGGTGATTTGCAGGTGATTTGCCCATCTGAGCCGCTTCTTCCCCGATCTTGTGCCATAGTTTTGCCAGGGGAGCTGGATACCTTTGCACTTTCCTTCAAATTTAATGTGACGTTATAAATGCTGCTGCATATTAGTGACATTGAATTGGGAGCTATTTTTCAACTTGTCTTGGCAGCACTTGTAGATTAGCACTCCCGTATTTCAATACAGATTAGACCAGTAGCATATTCCTGAAATGAAATAAAAAATTACCAATTGTTGGGGACAAAAACTTATTTTATAAAAACGATAACTATTTGACCTCTGGTTTAACTAGGAGACTCTTTTGGGGAAAAGGCTTTATGAACAAATTCTAGTTAAGAATTTTTTTCTGCAGTCAGAATTAAATTTCAATTTCTAGATATATAAAATAATATTCAAAGTCTTTGATTCTCCCAAACAGTTGTACAGTGAAGTAATCAGCATAATTATCTTCTCTATGACTCTCTCTAATAAACAAAAACTACTTTCATGTGCAGGTACACTTTCTTTTCCAAAGAAGTTGCTTTTTTAAACCATTTCTAAAAGAACAAACTGGTTAAGAGAATAGATATCCACTTCCTAAAACCTTCAGTTCTTCCTGTTCAGACAAAAAGACAGACGTTTAATACATTTTGCTTTTGCTAAAATAATGAGAGCATGTGCTATTGAACAAATAGTCTACCTTAATTTAGTGGGGCGTAGACAAAAATCAGCGTGGCCATTTGCAGGACAGCTTGTCCCTGGGTGAATCCCCTCGGTCCAACCAAGTCGGGGCGGTGAGGGTTCTGCTGATGGTGGGGCTGGGCCAGGGCAGCTGTGAAGGACTTCTGCAGAAGGGACCCCCGGTGGAGGAGCTTCCAGGATCGAGATGAAAATCCTTTGCCTCAGATGCCTATTGAGTTATAGCAACTAAAACACTTGACAGGGCTTGTCTCAGCAAGAGCACACACCATATGCTTTGGGAACATTCCCAAGCAGAATATTATCCTCGTAGCGCCCCGGTGAGCTCATTAATACTCCTGTTACCCCGTTCAGTGGGACTAATCCAGCAACCCCTGAAGTCGGTGAGGAGATTCAGTTGTCTTTAGAATGCTTTGAATAAAACCTTCGCGTAAATTTAAGTCACACTGGTGGAATTATTTTCTAAAGTTATAAATGTTGGTTTGTTTGCTGGTTTCCTTATTTCAAATTACCTGTTTTTCTCCATCTTATGAAGAGCAGTGATGTGAAATGGAAAAAGGAATATATAGCAGGATTTTTTTTTTATAGCAGGATTTGAATTTGTGTACATTACTGCTATTTTTCTGTTTTTCCAGAGAAAGACTGGGATGAACTTCCATTGGCATTCCGTATAATACTAATTCAAATGCAAATTTATATGTTGATTGGATATTTTCTCCAAATATATGATCAGATCATGGGAAGAACTGTGGAAATTTTATAGTTGATGTGGATAAAGAAAGAGCCAGATTAAGCTATTGTGGTTCTCAATCAATTCCGGTCATTCTTTATTGCTTTCTGATCACACAACAAATTTAATAGAAAGATAATCTTTTGCAAAATAACTTATTATATGTAAGAGAAGAAGAATTGGGCTTTGCCAAAAAGAAACTCCCCTCAGATTCCAATATTTTTCCAGGCTGTATTTCTTTATATGCTGGAAAATTTTCTTTTCACTCCCATTCATTTTAACAGCAGATTTTAATTTTTCTTTTTGAAAAAAAAAAAAAAAGAAAAAGAATAGGATGGGTGAGGAGTGAGGAAGAATGAAGCTACAAACTAAACAGACAAAAGATACTGTTTCAAATAAGTATATTTATGGTAGTGGGAGGGAAACTTAGACCAAACAAGAAGAAAAGAATGGAAAAGATCTACTCTGGATTCCACTGATGTGGTAACAGCTGTTATTACAGTATCCGGCTTTTTAAATTAAATATTGATAGAAATAAATGAATAAAAGACTGAGTAAACTGAAATGTGTGCTCTGCCTTCCTAAAGCTTTTTTTCAGCATCTGGAGTACCAGAATCAACACCCTTTTATACAATTAATAGTATTAAACAACGACATCAGCTGACAGGAAATAAGAAAGTTCCTATGGCAACTAAAAATAAGCACAGGAGGAAAAACGCATCAAATGCTGTCAACAGACAGCATAAAAGGTGGCTGTATGTAGATAATAGAACAAGAACATGCACAGAAATCCTGCTTGTAAACATACGAGTTTTGATAGTTTTTACTGGTAGGTTTTTTTTGGTTTGTTTTTTTTCCCCAAAATGGGAATGTGATACCTTGGTTACAGCATCTACTTATCAGTATCTCAAACTGTTTTGCTGCATTAGGCTCCTGGTTTATGGCCTGCGAAACACAGGGACAGAGTCCCACGTCTTCAGGAGAGGAGATGTATGTCCCCGGATTAGTACCCTGTTTAGAAAGCCTTTGGGTGCTTCAAATCTTGTGCACGTCTGCTACTTTCTCTCAAGGTTGCTCTTTGGTCCCTGCATACAAAATGTTTGAGAAAAGTTTTCGATAGAAGCAGAAGTGCAAAATGTCTGGCAGAGATGTGACTTGTGGAAGAAACAGGGCTGTGTGCATCATGTAATCACTACTTGCACATGCAACTCTGTTAATTTAAAGTTATACTGAGCTTGAGAAGGTGTAGATGATAAAAGCCCTGGTGGCAAGGAAACCTGAGTGTGCAGCTGCACCTCTGAGGCTACAGCTGAGCCACATGCAAGCTGCTCCTTTCATCTCAGTGGGAGAACTAGTTTTGATGACAATTTAACTCTTGAAATTCCTGGGTTATCTGCTTTTCCTACCTATCTGATCTTCCTACCTGCACCTCTCTCATAAAAAGCAAAACCACCCAGCCTCCCTCCCCCACCAGACCTGTGCAGGGCGGAGAGAGCTGCACCATTTCCCCTTCTCTCTCCGTGCTCTGAAGTTGTTGCCCCTGCAGACCCATCCAGGCTCCCCCTTCTGATAACACAGATGTTACTGTTTTCATAGTAAAACCCTTCTGCTAAGCAATGCCGCATCTCCATGCGGGACTGTGCCAGAGCGGCTCTGCTCGCCAGGGCTCAGTGGGGTGACAAACCTGCTGTCCGTGTCGTGGCCAGCTCAGGAGACTTGGTTTCTGAGCCGAAGAACATTCAGCCCTGCAGATAGCAATGGGATTGTATTTCTCCCCAGTTAATTCTGTCCTGTTAAGTGATAAAAATGAGTTTATTTGTTATGTCAGTGATGACATTATGAGGTGGCGTGGGAGAATGCTGAAGCAGGACCAAAAGCAAGGGCTCAGAGAAGTGTGGTCAGACTGCCCTGATGCCAGTAGAGGCTTTTACCTTTACTCAGGACTTTTGTAATTTCTGATTTTTTACGTGTCTGTGTTGATTGCTGACCCAAATTTTTAATTCACCACTGCGATTGTAAAAGGCAACTCCATTGTTCCAAGAACAACTTCATTTTCAGTCTTAATACTACACAACTGAGAGGACCTCCTGGGGCAAGAAGCCCAATCCTCAGCTATGGTGGGCAACTATATCATATAGTTGCTTCCATAAAATTAATTTAGATGTGTTTATATATATATATATATATTTATATATCCTTCTCACTCCTGTTGTGCCATGCTTATATGATACTGTATTGCAGATGTAACCCATCATTATTATGACTCAGGCTGCAAGTCAATGCACGTAACCACAGGTATGGGGAGTATGAATAGATATCAGCCACTGATACTATTATAGCTTACTCTGCAGTTTGAGTATGTACAGGCCATTGTGAACAATACCCT
>VYXH01012328.1:0-48177 GCA_013397275.1 Burhinus bistriatus | reverse complement strand
TTCTTCACCTTGTGTGAACTAGCAGGGCAGTAAAATAGACAGCACGTCTCCTTTGTTTGAGTCAGACTTGACATTTAATTTACCCTCTCTGATAACTGAGTTGAAAAAAACAACAACCAACGACAAGCAAGCAGCATCAGTAACCTCATAATTTTTGTTTCTTGGGTGAACAGGTATTCCTGATTTGTTGAAGAATCTTGTATTAAGAAAGAAATAGAAGGAAGTAAATATATGGTTTGAATGTTTGTACTAAACAAGCTCTAAAGAAGACATTGGGATTGAAAAGTTTAGGTTGGGTTTTGTTTGGTTGGGTTTTTTTCAAATAAATTTTTTAAAGTAGAAAATATCAANCGTGTCTGTGTTGATTGCTGACCCAAATTTTTAATTCACCACTGCGATTGTAAAAGGCAACTCCATTGTTCCAAGAACAACTTCATTTTCAGTCTTAATACTACACAACTGAGAGGACCTCCTGGGGCAAGAAGCCCAATCCTCAGCTATGGTGGGCAACTATATCATATAGTTGCTTCCATAAAATTAATTTAGATGTGTTTATATATATATATATATATTTATATATCCTTCTCACTCCTGTTGTGCCATGCTTATATGATACTGTATCGCAGATGTAACCCATCATTATTATGACTCAGGCTGCAAGTCAATGCACGTAACCACAGGTATGGGGAGTATGAATAGATATCAGCCACTGATACTATTATAGCTTACTCTGCAGTTTGAGTATGTACAGGCCATTGTGAACAATACCCTGCCCCTGTGTGGACTCTACTTGCACTGCCTACAGGTAACCACACACACAACTCCAGAGAAATTTAGGAACTGATCATTAGGTAGTCCAGGGCAAAACGTCAGAAACTGGGTGCTAGAGTCACTCAAAGAGAACCACTTTCTCCAACTGGCTGACAAGAACAAGCGTAAACATGTTGTGTTTTGCTCTGACATAATTAGCACAGCAAAGAAATTAGCTGTCTTCTGATTGAGTAAAGGTGTATACTACACATAAGTACTGCAGCAAACAAAATGCTGCTGAAATTATCTGAACCAGGATGTCACTGTAAAGGGAAATTGCACATTATATTGTAACAGAAATTCAGGGGATGGCAGCTGAGTATTGGCAATTACCTCCAGATCCATAACAAACTCATTCTCATTCGTGTCTTGGTTACCGGAGCAGAGCAGCCT
Source organism: Burhinus bistriatus (assembly GCA_013397275.1). Taxonomy (NCBI): domain Eukaryota; kingdom Metazoa; phylum Chordata; class Aves; order Charadriiformes; family Burhinidae; genus Burhinus; species Burhinus bistriatus. The sequence continues at coordinate 46,974 of VYXH01012328.1, read as the reverse complement.
GCGTCCGTGGGAGCTGCGGGTCCTGCGTTCGGGAACATTTGGTCTCAGAGCCGCCAGTTCCCAGTAGCGGTGTCGGGCAGGTACAGCCCGGAGCAGGAGGCAAGGCGGATGGCACAGCTCGTTCTGTCCTTCCCTCTGTCCGTGAGTACCCTGCGCTCTTCAACAGCTAGAGGAACTTATTGACCATTTCCCTGGTGCTGCTACAGAGCTGGGTAATTACAGTGATTACAATGATTAGATTGCAGTGAAGTTTTTCCTACTCTGCTTGTGAAATGCTGCAGCTCATCCCACCTTTTATTCATGGCAGATGGTAGATTTGCAGACTGTATGAATGGGTGCTACAGGNTTTGAATGTTTGTACTAAACAAGCTCTAAAGAAGACATTGGGATTGAAAAGTTTAGGTTGGGTTTTGTTTGGTTGGGTTTTTTTCAAATACATTTTTTAAAGTAGAAAATATCAACATATCTCTTAAAAAAACAAATTTAGTTGTAACACAGAATGAACTAAGGCATTGTACCTGACACCTGTAAGACCTCTACTAAAGCCTGCTAAACGTGACTGCTGAAATGCTGACTGCTCAAAATGCCAAAATTTATGGAGGTTTAGAATTTAAAAATATCTGCAAAGCACAAAAAATGAGTTTTCATTTGAAAAATGTGCTTCAAACAATGCAAATGCTCAAAGAATTTCAGAAGTCTTGTTTGTGGAAGGGATAAATGAAAGGTCATTCTGCTGTCCTCTGACATTTGTCATCTTTTGCTCTAATAAAGTCCAACTCCATTGAACCTGGTGAACTTTTTGACAAAAGTATTTGGCTTACCTACTCTGATGCAAAAATTCCTCCTCTAGCAACAGCGACAACTTTTTCAGCAAGTGTGACTCACATTATTTGATCCAACACTGGCTGCTGGGTAGACCCAGAAGCTGAGAGGGAGCCTGTGTTGATCATCACTATCGCAGTGAAGTCAGCTCTTGAAACTGTATGTCTGGTGTAGGCTAGAGGAGCCAGAGGCACTCACACAGGGTCTGGAGCTCCAGTAACTCCTGTTGATCAACTACATGAACAAACTCCTAAAAGAAGAACGTTTTTCAGCTGGAGTGAAGAAGTGAAGATGGGAAAAAGATAGAGAAAACATGAATATCTTTGCAATATTAATGTGTAGTATAATGGATTTTTCCTTTATAGAGTGATTAGTCTTCTAAGAATTTTATGATAACAGATCTCTTGTTTAGTGGATCACTTGCAGATTATGATCGACAATTCTCTTTGCTTCACTGATCAATATTTCAGTGAATGTGTATATAATAAAGTTACATTGGATGTTTGTGGATAGTATACTTGGAATAAAACACTTTACAGTGACTTTGTAAGCACTCAGAACAAAAATTTCAGAAACAAAATAAAATTGGACAGTGTACATACAACAAGTCAGTCTGTCTCTGTATGGGACATCTCTCAGAAACTGAAGGAACTTCTGAAATCAGTGGGTCAAATATTCTGTTGGCATAGCTGTCCTATTCTGTTGGAAAGAGCTTTTCTCATTAAAAACAAATGTAAAATTTTGCATGAAGCTGTTTCTCAGCTAATTTAGAGCAGGCTCTTTCATGTGCTTATTCCTAAGGGATGCGAAACATTCTTGGCTACTACTGAAATGAAAGATGAAATTGTTTAGTACCTTGCAGGACTGGGCCACCAGTAATCAAAGCTGATTGCACATTCTTGGGACCTCAGGCAATGCAGTAATGCGGTCTACTCAGTGACCTGCTATACTTAATAAATATAGCTGTCTCACTGGAAACTCATTGCATATGTTTAACCTGAAAATAATCAGAAATATTTTATTGTATTAGTAAATGTAAAATATTAATTCATTGCACCTTCAAAATTGAAAGTACTTTTCTTTTAACTTTGAGTACATAGTTTTTTCCTTGTCCAGTACGTTTTTGTTTCTTCAGCAAGTGTAATTTGGAAGAGGAAGAGAAATATATGACCGATGCCATAAAATCAATCATGACAGCAAATTTAATATCCAAAAATTTCTTCAGATATTCTGGAAAAAAATCTAAGTGAGGACAAAATGTAGTGTGATGGTTAGTTCTCATTTGCTATATTAAAGTCAGAAATGCACTGTAGCTTAATTTTCCTCATGATGAAAAATGGCTCTTCACTTTACAGGCAAGTCCAAACTATACCACAGCGTTTGAGATAAGCAGGTTATCTTGCACGTTCCGCTTAAAACTAATGTGGCAAAAGGGCATATGACATGCATAAGTCACTGTCCAGAGCCCAGTGCAGTGCATAAATATCATTTGCGTAGCACAGAACATATTTATAATTTTATGCTAAGGTATGGTAAAGAATTTTTTCAAAACAGTCTAGCAGGAGTGTTTGAAATCTTCTTATTGTAAGTCACAGGATTAATTTATTAAGCATGGGTTCCAAATCCCTATTCCAAGTTCAGGCCCTTCAAGGCTAGACACGCAGGGATGCCTAGTGCCCGGGAATCTCCTGATCACAAAGGACACATGACAGAGGGGAAGCTGCCAGAAACCTCCTTTTTGTTGAAGGCTGTGGTGGTAAGGATGAAAACCTGTGGGGCTTGTATCCATAATCAATTGCTGATGGTGTGAGCTGATGAACAGGTGCTCCAAGGGTGCCAGCTTGCCCAGTGAGAGGCATGAACTAGAGGAGAGGAGCTCGGAAGCCCTCAGTGGAGCAGTCTGGTCCCTCAGATGGGGCAGGTCCTTGGGCTATCCCTGCACTGCTAAATGAAACAAGACCAGAGAGGCTCCTCGGCCCTTTGGCCACCAGGCACAGGCTGCCCACATCTGCCCTACACAGCCCTTGGCTCTCCGTCTCTTCCAGATGCCCTGTGGCATCCCCATGGCCCTAGCTCAGAGCTGGTTTGCATTTGCTTTTGTGAGGTGGAAGTATCTGAAGTGATGCCATTGCAGTGGTGCGAAGCTGAAGGTACACCTTGGGTTCCCCGGGGCCACAGTGCGAGGCAGGTGGGGATGGCTGCGGGGTGCAGAGTCTGCTGGGACAGCGGTGGGGTGGTGTTGGGTGAAGGTAGGGCTGGGTGACATTGGAAAAATTAAATAGGATGGATGATCTCCAGCCTGGTACCTTGGCCCTCTTATTTACCAGGCAAGAGACTCTAAACCAAAGTGGCTGCCTTAGGTAAAGGTTTAGTCTGACCTTTTTTCAGCTGTCACTCTGTGTTCATGGAGAACCTGCTGTTAAAGAGGACTGCTTTGTGAAATTGCATCAAAGAGGGATTTTTACTGTTTGTCATTGGATTGTATTCTGGTGCTAAATCACATCAACCCCAGAAAGATGTCAGGAAAAAATGGAAAATGTGTCGCTGCTGTCATCCCGAGTTTTGTTTACATTTCTTTACATTAAAGCTCTGATTTATGTAGGAGTTTTGAGGTTGATCTTGTTCTTGTCTCTTCCAGGTTTCAGGAATATATTGATAAGTACTAAATCAGGTGTCAGTGTTGCTTGTAGTATGTTTACATATTGTAAAATCATATGATATGTCTAAATGATGCTCCTAGGAAAGCATATCAGCACTTAAAGCCTTAAGCTTGTAATTTTCAGTTTAGCCGTCCTGCGTTTTGTTATTATTTGCGTGTGTTGTCATTATGTATTGAAAAAAATGTTAAAAGGACACAAAGCTTTGAAAGTTAAGTGGTAAAACATAACTCTGGGGGTTTTTTTTGGCTTTAATCTGTGCAATTTTAACTAGCTTCCTTTGGGTTTGTGTATTGTGATGAATCTTTAATTAAGAGAACACATACTATTTTTTTGTCCTCACTGATGTACCTCACTGCTGAAACTCTTCAAAGTCAGACACCTGGCATGGAAACATGCTTCATACAGATAGCCTGTTAATGAACGCAGTATTTGATTTTATCCTTATGTGTTCACTGAGCATTCAATGCCTTACTCATTTAGCATTGTGCAAACCTGCTGTAATGCAGAATTATTTGTTTCCTTATGACCATTTCTTTCACGTTCATCATTAGTGTACCCAGCTGTTTAGCAAGCAGTAATGAACTTACTGCCATACTCCTTTGCTGCAATGAAGAGTATTATTAGTCCCATTTTTCAGATAATAAGCAGAAGCAGAGGAATATAAATAATAACTTTAAGTGCTCTGAATGGACGTTGAGTAAGACAGCAGTAGATGACTATTCCTCAGGCTTTTATTTGGTCACAGTACAGCCCTCCCCGATGTCCAATGTGGGTGTGAGAGCCCTGTGCTCCTGCAGAACAAATTGCAGGCGCCTGCTCGAGGTGGGCGCCCAGCTGAGGGGCCATCAGTGGCTGCGGAGGGGTGGCTTTGGGGGAATGATTTGTGAGGTTAGCTAGGTGAACGGGCTTGGAAGGAGACTGATGGCTTTCCCTTTGCCACCGTGGGGAGCAGTCCAATCGACGCAGCCACCTTGTGTAACCTCCACCTTGGTTTCATGTCTGGCTCCTGGGCCAGCGCGTCTGGGAAGAGCAATTGCAGGGAAAGTCTTCTCTTAGCCTCCTTTATCCTGAGGTCAGAAAGAAAATAGACTTAGCATGGACAGAATCCTGTTACTAAGCATATGCAATCAGATATTTTCTCAATTATCTATAACTTGGCTACGTTTGAGCATCGTACCCCTCCACACACATAAATGCACAACAAAAGGCTTATCCATCACACAAAGACTATTCAATGCCAAATTTCACTTCCTTGCCTCAAGTCATCATACTGCCAGAAATTATTGACAAAATTGTTGTAGTAATCACTGGTAAATAGTGTGATTGGCAAATAATATATTTTCTGCTGACTTTATTATTGAAAACAACTGGACAATTTATGCTGACACTCTTTTGGAAAACAGACATGGAAAATTTCAGCCTCAACAGTTAAATTCTGGAAGAGTTTTGAATGACTGAAATGAAGGGTTTCTAATGGGAAGCGTTTGGCAGCATTAACTACAAAAATCCTTAGCCATTTAGTCTGCAATTGCTTTTCTCGAATTGTGGGTTGCAAATCACCTCTACCCCTAATTCTCCGCAGAGTCACAGTCCTTGGTAAGACACCCAGGAATTTTTATTTTTTTATGTGGGACATGGGGGTAGAGAGGTTGAGTAGCTCTAGTCTATAGTATTTGTATGAAGACCACACTGCTAAAAGCATATATGGAAGTATATGAAGATAAAATAAAAAGTAGAAGTGAGTTTTATGTACAATGTACACAACGCATGTAATGAAATTTTTCAGTTTATTCACCTCTCTGGAATGAGTAGGAATAGTGTTATCTTTTACTTGCATACCTGATAGCTTCCAGTTGTAGAATCAGTGTAACATGCTTACAGGACCTTTTTGGTTATGTGAATTTTATTTGAGAAAGATGCAGACTCTAATATCATATTAACATGAGTCCTGTCCGCAAATTAAAAAAATCAGTATGTACTTGTTAAGGCAAACAGGTTATAGGGTACAGAGGGAGTATTGTGTGGTTACGGTGCAAATGCTGTTTCTTTGACTTTGCTCAAAGAAATCCCAAGTGCAACAATGTCATAACTTATAAGCTTATAATTCTGGTAGTATGTGCTTAAAAAGAAAGCCAAAGGTCCTTGTCTTTGAAGTGTTTCTTCTTTAGATAGAGACAATACTTTGTAGGATCCATGCAGGAACAGCGTGGGGTTAAAATGTGCTTATTTTTACATCTTTGGGAATTGTCAGTCATTTTGTACCTGTTTATTTCACAGTCAGATTCCAATTACAACCTGCCGCTAGGAAACCTGGCCATAAAAGTTGGAAAATACAGCATGAAAGACATTATTATATACTGAGGTATCATCAGAATAGTTGGTGTGTGTATTTGGGAGGGGTGAGGGAGAGCAGCAGCAAGGAGACCTTTTCATTTCACTTGCTATGCATGACCCAGTGAACTTCTTGCAACTGGGAAGATTACACCAGCACGTTGCAGAAAACAGGTTTTCACTATGAGCACACATTCATTCCCTGACTGCATGTGTCAGGGGCAAATAAAAAAGCCAGATTGTTATGATTGATAATACAGAATTCATTGGACATGACAAAACTAGAAGAGTCAACACCCTGAGGCATGTTTTACCGTTGTGGTGGTAAAATTATTAATATTTAAGATTTTTGTTTGTTTCCCCCTCGCCACTGCTGGTTGAAGGCAATACGGGATATGCCTCACAACAGTCTCCACCAAGAGCCATCCCTCCACGTCCTCACCTTATTTACTGTGTGAGTCCTTCCTAGAGCTGTGGCAGCTAGCAAGCTACTGAAGGAGTCTGTCCCTCCTGGAGATGGATACCTGGCTTTGTTAACATCAAAATGATTTTGTATTCCTCATCTCTTTCTTTTTATCTTTCTTTTTTTTTGTTTTTTTTTAAATCTTTTTTATTTCTGACACAGTCTGTAGATTGGGTCTCTGCAATCACTTGGCAGAGCATGGGGGAGCAAAAGGGGTGATGCTGTCCAAATTTTCCCTCCTTGTGATCATGGTTAATAAAGGTCCCTTCTGACCTGTCCTAAATTGTGCTTGTGTTATCAGACACTTGGATTCTCCAGATCTCTGACACTAACCTGCAACCCCAAAATTAGATGGTAACAAGGTTCTTATGATGGGATAACAAGAAAGTAATTTACATATTAAAAAAAAAATCCCCCTCCCCCCCCCCCCTTTTCTCTTCAGTTTTAAGCCTTTTAGAGGTCTTTGCACTGTATTTCAGTAATCTTTATCTTCAAGAATTCAAGCAGCTTTTTTAGCCCAAAGGAACAACTTTTTAAGATACCTATTTTTCTTAGCACGACCACATCCACTTAGAACAGAAACATATTACCTGGAATTTATAATGTAATATTGTTTCTCTGAGTCATCATAATGAATCCACATTAGTTTATTATCACTTATGTTCAGCCCCAACTCATTATCTAAATGATGTTGGGTAGCTTGTATGTCTGAACATAGAAGTCTTATAAATGGTAGCTGCTGCTCTGATTTAGAACTTGGATGGGCAAAATGGTCTTTATAATGAGTATTTGTTTATTAAAAGTGATAAAATCTTAGGCAAGGCATTAAAGCAAGATTGGGACAATAGAAACACACACTGAAAGATTGTGAGAAACAAATATATTTCACTTTGTGTCGGAACACCCGTGACCATACTGAATGAGATCTGCCTGCACGCAAGTTTCCTTGCTAACATCATGTCCATGCTGGCAGGAGGGGAGACCAAAAGGGCTGAAGATCTGCCTCAGCTTTTGAAGGGCCATGGAGTGCCCACCCATTCTGCTCATCCCTCTGCCTTCCCAAAATCTGAGGGCCTGGACAAGACCCAGCTCTACCATCTGTGGTTTCTACTTGAGGTGCCAGCAAGTCACTGGCTGGCTGTGGCTTTTGTTGGGCTGAGCTCAACAGGAGACGCACGTTCCCTCAGAATCGCTCACTTCAGCCACTGAGTGGTGGTCTTCTTTTTATAGATGTCTTCCCCACTGCTTCTGTTGTCATGTCCTGTGATACTTAAGGTAATAATTGCTACTGCTGCTGGACTAGTGCTGTTGTCACTATACGTGTACATGTAACTACATAACGTCATCTACTCAGACAATGTGGAATTGGCTATATTTCAGATTTGTAGATATTATCACATATGATGAAAAGATTTTTAATCTCAAGGTACCACCCGTAAACACCAGAGTTTATGTTCATGCTTACCAACATAAAAAAGCCATCCTTTTTTCTTTAAATTGTAAGTCTCAATTTAAAATTAATACACTTGTCTTTAGAAATGCTATTTACATTGATGGCAATGACAGCCTGTTCTGAGGCCTAAATTTAGTCTAATTATTCTCAGATGTTAACAAGTTCAAAAGTGCTTTTTTCCAGTAGGAAACATATCTTCTGTATCACTATGGCTAACCTGAGTTAAATCATTTTGTCCAATATTATATATCACATTGCATAAGCCTCCACAATGGATCAAGATGGTTTTTGAAATTTTTATTCATTTTTTTACTTCAGAGCTTTTTCAACTTCTGTGGTGTGGAAGAAGCTTTTCTGAATTACTTCCAGTGAAATTTTTAGTTGTGAGATGCAAACATAACATTTTCTTCATTTGTGTTACTTCATCTAAAGCTGAGAGACTGAGTTAAAAAAGCAGAAAAATGTTTCTGTCTTCCAGTTTGCAAACAAGACCCCACATGGACAGGAAAAACATCAGCTGATTCTGAAAATCAAAGAATATCTGGACGTATTTACAAAGATACTCTTGCATGTATGGCTGCTTTTCAGAAGTGCCTCGGCATCTTAGCTGTCGCTGATTTCGACGGAGACAAAGCATCTGGCCTACCGCAGTATTTCTGAAATCCCAGAAGGTAATGAACTGCTTTATTAGGCACCAAATACCTTTGGAAATCAGGCCCATGATGACCAGAAGCAATCTGTCAGTTCACTAGCTAAAATTAGTATTTCTTTTGTATAGTAAACTCGTTTTAAATGCAAAGCATAGTTTAAAAAGTTAGGGGTTTTTTTCCCTGTGCAAATGGCAGATAAAAGGTCATTTATTTTACCTGCAGAAACAATTTTAACAAGCTCTTTTTGTGCATTCTTAAAATTTTAGCTCTAACTTTCATCTGAATACTGCTCGTAAAAAATTCAAGACAAATTTATCACCCGAAAATGGGCCCATCACTATTGTCTGACATAATTGTGTATGTACAACTAATCATCTGAATAAAGGTATGTGGGACAGAGGAAAAAATGTGTAAAAATACCAAGTTTAGCATAACTATAGCAAAAGCCGCAAATGATCATGCCAACCAATGGAAATTAAACTTTACTCAGGGAATAACTAAGTGGGGTACTATGACCCTGCCGGTAGGTAGAGCCGGCAGGGTGATGCAGAATGCAGCCCGAGCAGGGTTGGAGCCCAGCTGTGCCCCCAGCTGCCAGCTGCAAGCCCCTGGGGACGGGGAGCACAGGCTGCCATGGGGAATGCTCCGGGTGGTTTGTTCTCTGCCTGACCAGCGACACTCGCCTCTCCTCAACTGCCTGGTTAGCACAAAAGCGGCTGGTGAGGCCCCACCTTGAGTATTGTGTTCAGTTTTAGGCCCCTCACTACAAGAAAGACTTTGAGGTGCTGGAGTGTGTCCAGAGAAGGGCAACAAAGCTGGTGAAGGCTCTAGAGCACAAGTCTTACAAGAAGCGGCTGAGGGAACTGGGGTTGTTTAGCCTGGAGAAAAGGAGGCTGAGGGGAGACCTGAGCACTCTCTACATCTACCTGAAAGGAGGTTGTAGTGAGATGAGAGCTGATCTCTTCTCCCAAGTAACAAGCGATAGGACGAGAGGAAATGGTCTCAAGTTGCACCAGGGGAGGTTTAGATTGGATATTAGGAAAAACTTTTTCAACAAAAGGGTTATCAAGTGTTGGAACAGGCTGCCCAGGGAAGTGGTGGAATCGCCATCCCTGGAGGTATTTAAAAGACGGGTAGACGTGGTGCTGAGGGACATGGCTGAGTCGTGGTTTTGGCAGGGTTAGGTTAGTGGTTGGACTCAATGATCTTGAAGGTCCCTTCCAACCTAGGTGATTCTACGATTCTATGATTCTGTGATTCTATGGTGAATGCCACACTTCATGAAATGGGTGAAAGGAGGCTTGCAATGAGTCAGGGGACTCATTAACACAGCACTTACGTTTGTCTTACTGAGGTTAAGGAAGGGGTACAGAGGGTGAAGCCAGGATCTGCTTGTAACGGAAATACCCTTAAAGCCCTTGCTGGTCATTTGCAGTGATGCTGGGTGCTTATCTGACTCGCAAACAGTGTGAAAGACAGTCCCCTCGCCTAGAGAGGGGTCACAGCTCTTCAGGGAACGGCACAGCATGCGGCACACAAGCAGCCCAGGGCATGATCTTTGGGGAGGCAGCGATGCCAACAGCAGTGGCCTTGGAAAGCCTCATCAGCACAAACGTGGGACTTGAGAGGATTAATTTCACAGCACGGGTCACCGTGGCAGGCGAGTTACTGTGGCAGGACTGACCATGCTAGCTTTAAAATGCCCAGTCTGTAGCTGCGCTGGTTGCTGCCGACCCCGTTCCAGCCCCTCGTGAATGTTATTTATCACTGTTGCAGGGAAAACTTCCTCCAAGGGAAAAAGAAGAGACATGCGAACGCTTACAGGGATGGAAAGCAGCACTGACCTGCTGGTTGGTAATGCAGGGAGGTCTCCCACCAAATCCCTGTCTCTTGTCACCTCCTCCCTCCTGCCAGGATAGAATCATAGCATCATAGAATGGTTTAGGTTGGAAGGGACCTTAAAGATCATCTAGGTCCAATCCCTCTGCCCTGGGCAGGGACACCTTCCACTAGACCAGGTTACTCAAAGCCCCATCCAGCCTGGCCTTGAACGCTTCCAGGGATGGGGCATGCACGATTTCCCTGGGCAACCTGTTCCAGTGTCTCACCACCCTCACAGTGAAAAATTTCTTCCTGAGATCTAATCTAAATCTCCCCTCTTCCAGTTTGAAGCCATTACCCCTCATCCTATCGCTACATGCCCTTGTAAAATGTCCCTCTCCAGCTTTCTTGTAGGCCCCCTTCAGATACCAGAAGGCTGCCCAGTCCTCACCTGATGCTTGCTGAAACCACTGGAAATATTCCTGTAGACTTCAGGAGTCTTTTCTTTCCCCAAGTATGTATTCAAGGGCTGTAGCCTCTGAATCTCTGATTTCATCTATTATCCTGCATCTTTTTTTTAAAGGGATGGGGTGGAAGAGAGGCTATATCCTGCATGAAAACCCAAAGGTCTGTAAAGAATTATTCTCTTCACCAGGTCATGCCCTGATTTCACTCTGTCTTAAAATCAACTTTTCTCACACTTCTCCTCTATCAGCTCTGCTACATTTTGGAAAAAAAGATTACTTGCTTCCCTGACATAGCAGAGGCTGTTTATCCCAAAAACGTTTAACACAAAAATGTTTCTATTCATGTAACACGATTTGAACACACACAGGCTGTAATATACACAGGCGTGTTGAAGATCAGGCCAATTTTCACTTTTTATCTTCAAAAAGGACTTTCTTGTCAGTAACTCACATGGGATTTACTTTATTCTTAGCGATATCTTTGGGGGGGCACAGAAAGGTAAAAATCAAGAGACATCTACTATTTATACAAATACTCCATGCTTATTGCTCATAAGGAGCAATTTAAAATGACAAATCACTATTCTATAAATCAGATATAGACAGACAACTTACTGGACTCCTTCCAAGATACACTGAGACATGCACCAAAATATCAGAGTGTAATTACTTTCATTATGTATTCCAATTAATCTGAAAACAACTGAGACTGTAAAGATCGCATCCTGCTAATTTTTACTGACATAAACCCCAATATTATTTATAGAATTGGTTGTCCTCTGTTTACTTGATTAAAATATGGACTAATCAGGCACTGCTTTTCTGGAAATAGTTCTTGAGTATGGTAATTTGCCATCTTCTGAAATTTTCTTTATTTAACCAAAACACAAGTGCATATTTTAATTCATGGCAATATTTTAAACTGATGTCTGTTTTAGAACCAATGACTTAACTAAAAAAATTCCTAAACTAAAAGACTGAAAGATATAGTCTCTTGTGTGAATGCATGTTCTACATCTGATATTGCCAAGGCATTTTGTTGTTTGACCACAGCCCTTTTCCAATAAGCATAAGCAATGATTTTAAGTTGAAAATTATTTTGATCATGAACTCATCTTCACCTTTGACAGTGCTTCAGTGGGGGAAAGGATATATGGCAGTTGTGGGCATATAACTGTTTCTGACTCTGTATTGTCAATAATTTAGACATTCTTCTTTGTCTTTCAAAAGCAATGATTTATCTGTATTTATTGTTTGTTTGAAAATGTGCTTCCTTCTTCCTTTAAAACGGAGATTAATTTTTGCATATCTGGACTTCTCCATAAAGAGAAAAGAAATAGAATGAATCTTAAAATGTTGTAAGACATTAAAAACATTAGCTAATTAAATACTACTATGTAGCACATTTTAATAGAAAACCTTTAGCTCTCGCAAAGGATTGGGAAGTTAAAGGAAAAAGCTCGATCACAGCTTCCTGGAAAGGCAGCCCATGTTGTGAGTGGATGGAGGAGAAATGTATTGCAAAACCTGAGCCCTGGGATTTGAAGCACCCTGAGTGTCCTGCTGGCTAGCAGCGTCACCTGCCTAACCTCAGGAGGAGCTGGGGACAGGAGGTGGCTTTTTGTTACTTCCTTTGTTTCTGACCTTGGGCAACAAGATATATTTGTAGATTAATTAGCGAGAAAGCAAGTTGTCCATGCAGTGGATGAACATACCATAAGTTCACAGTCCAGGGCTTCCTCCCAACTCCTGCTACTGTACTGATCTGGAAGTTCTCTATCCTGTGTTGTGAGGGCACCCCTGCTTCACCCTTGGGTTTCTACCCCTGGCAACTGGGCCAGCCAGGTCACCCCCTCCTTTTCTTGTCCTCACAGGCTGGCATCTCAGCCCTCTCCCACTGTTACTCTAGGCACACCACTCTGTGTGTACCAGTCAAAGTTTCAAAACAGCTCCAGTATCAATTTCCTGTACATCTCTCAACAGTGAACTTGAACAATATTTTCCACATGATGATGTTTCAGATGATTCTTTGGTCTGGTTTTTTGTTTTGGTTTTTTTTTTTTTTTTTCTGCTAATAGTCACAGGAGATGTATAAAGTTAAAGAATGAGAGGTTCCTGCTCTGATGCCTGCCTTGGGTGAATATGATAACTGTATCAGACCAAGAAATCTTCTCCACCCTTGGGGCAGCTCAGTGAGTGCAGACTTGCATGGCAGTTGAATGCAGCGTGCGGGATCGTGATGGCCATGGTTTGGCAGGTTGGTTCTTCCTGGACAAGTACTACCTGCTCAGAGAAGACCACTGAAGACAAGGACATCTTGCCTTGGTGGGCAGTGTGCAGCAGGCCCCAGAACTCTTCTGTGCAGAGAGGAAGGATATTGCTTTTGGCTGCTTCTAATCCTTCAGCTTCCCAAACACTGAATTATGTTTGTAATCCTCTCTTCCTCTGTCAGTTTAAGTCTTCTCTTCTGACCTCGTTCCTCCCTCTTGGCCCCTTCTTCATTGGCACCATGCTCCATTCAGGGCTTAATTACTCCACTGCACTTTGTGTTCCCTAGCTTGAAGCTGCTACTTTTTGTTTTGTCGTATTCTGGTAATGTGAATAATCCCCTTCCTTTGAAGGTATTTATATTCTGTGATCTTGTCTCCTCTGAGCCTTCTCTTTGGCAGACTGTAGAAATTGAGTTTCCTCTGTCTAACCTAAGTCACTAGATACTTTTTAATGTTTTTTTCTCTCTGTGTGTTTTCTGTAGTTTTCATGGCACTTCCAAGCTGTGGGGAGCAGAGTGGACCTAAAATGAGGTCCCAGTGCACTTGCCTATTCAAAGCACTCTGTAGCCCATATTACCTTCACAAAACAGCAGTGTACAATCACTCATCCCTCCTGAACTTTTTCTCCAACTCTTAACATGAAGGAATGTATCGAGGAAAAGGGATATCCGTTATCCTATCAACAATTTGTTGATTTAAATTCTGTGCCCAGTCTAAAACAGTATGGCTGTGATTCACCATGCAGTGCAGTACTGAGACTGGATTACAGTTAGGAATCCTTTTGGCTGAGCCTTATCTAAACTGCACTGGCTGAATACATTGATTCTAACGAAGTTATTCATGGCTTGCTTTGACTGATTTAAAGCCTTTGTCTTTCATACGTAAATCTGTTCTTCCAGAGGTGAGGTAGATGGAAAGTCTCGGGATTAGCTGCAGTGAGGATACATTAGAGAAGATAACAACCAGAAGTGCCGCAGGGCTCCCTCATGTCCTGGATCCTTCTCAGCAAGGGACTGTGTAGTAATTTCCAGGATGACTTAATTGAAGAAGCTATGGAAGTACAGTGATCAAAAATTTACAGTGGTTTCTGATGTACAAAGGTACTGTCAGCAAGCACTATTGCCTCAGCTGGTTTTCCTCCATCATCTTGTCTGTGCTATTTATTTTTAGACCCTGATGGTTTAATCAGTGCCATGCGGGCTGAAGGCTCCACAGAGCTGGAGCTCATGGAGGGCTACAATTGCAGGTTGCAAGACCCTCATGGCAAGGACTGCCATTCAGCTCTGTGCAATCTTGTTTTATTGGAAGTTATTCATTAAGGCAGATATGTTGAATCATCCAGCATTTTAAATCCCTCTTGGTCTGAGACATCTTGCATCCACTAGTCATACCTCCAAAAATAAAAGGATAAAACTGTGCAGAAAAATACCTCACATTGTTTAGTGAGTACCTCTGGAAAAATAAAAGTAAACTTAAAACAATGCTTTTTCTAGAATCCTTGTTTATCTCAGGATATTTTCAGCACAACACCTCCTCTTTTTGCTTTAATATAGTAAGTGATAATTGCAGCCCTTGGGTACATCTTGGCTGATGCCTAAAACACATCTAGAACTGTTTTCATATTACTATGAAAAACTGTTGGAAATGAGAGGCTACAAGCACTTTAATACCAGGACCACAAAATGAGCCATCAATAAACCTCCTCTATCATTTAAAAAAGCTAAGTGATGCTGAGATTTATTAAATACCAAATATAATTTCATTGGTGCACAAAATACAATAGCCCCATTCTGTTGCATTAAAAACAAAGGGGAAAATATAAGACTAATGAGTGTTATGCATTTAGAAGTCTCATAGAGCCCAGATAATAACTCTGGTCTTGACTTGGCAACACACAAAAGATCTACCCCATGCCACAGAATTTCCCGAAAACTCGCTGGTACTAATAATGCTTAGTGGCTTCAGTGGAACTAGAATTTCTCCCTATGAAAGTTACTTTCTCTGCTGTTACTGCAAAGGAAGTCCAAAACAAATAGCATCATTAAAATTATTTTGTGCTTTCTAGCACAAATGATGCAATATTTTGTAGGCTTCTCCGTAAGAGGTAAGCAGTGTGGATCTTGCCTGGTACTTGCAGGAGAGACCACCTGGGAATCCCACAAGGTGCAGTAGGCGTAGTATGAGAAGTCATGGCTAACCATCTGACCAGTGGGAAGCCACAGCAGACAGGTGAAGTGGAAACACCATTTGGCTGTAACACAGGACCTCAGGGGACAGGTAGGGAAAAGATGAAGGGAGCGCAGCAGGTAAATTCATGTTTGCAAAATGATCCTCTTCCAAGCCTGGACCTCATGTCATAAGGCAGTTCAGGCTGACCACAAGTACCCCATAGGCTTTGCGCTGGCTTCTGCACAGGGACGTGTTCAGTGTGAAGAAGGTATTCTAAAATATAGATACCAATAATCATGCTTAGTCTCTCTCCTAAAATTATAGACATTTCTAACTGAGCAGAGTTGAAATATTCTTTACATGCCTTTACAGTCTAAATAAATTCAGATTTATTATGGAAAAATGTACAGTAGCTTTTCCTTATGTACAAGACCCCCATGGATTCTAAGACAATGGGATCAAATTCCACAGCAGTGATCTTTTAATTTCAAGACAACATTAATTTATTAGAACATCTTGCAATAATCTTCCTTCCCATCCTCCTCCTGGCCCAAGAAGAATCCCATGCAAGCAAAGATTGCAGTTAAATGTATTTGTTGACATGACATTTGTTAATGATTTTTCCACTATCCTTCACTTTGAAGATAGTTTTTTCTTAAGATTTCTGTACTGCCTGGCTTCAATTCCTAATCCTGCACAAAAGACACACTGCACAAAAGCAGGTATTTCTGTCAAACACTACCTGGCACAGTGGAGAAGGGCAGAACTGGGGGGTTGTAGATCTGTGATGGAGAGGAGCATGGGGTTGCAGCTCTACAGACCACATCTCCAAGATGTCCAGAGTCAAAATGCGTGTTTGTACTGTGCATGGAAGAGTGGGACAGGGATCCTTGAGCTTTCGCCTTGCCAAGAGAAGAGGTCCACGCAGAAGGTGGCTGGGCAGAGTTACCACCTGGGATCTGGAAGCTGCAGTCTGCATTTCCCCATAGCGCTGAGCCTGGAGCTCGCACACTGCCAGGCAGCTGGACACTGCCTGGCATCACCCTGCGGTCCCAGCCCAGAGTATCCACAGGGAGAAAACATCTCAGCTTTTTACAGGTAATTTGTGCTTCTGAGGTTTTCTCTTTTGCTAGGAGGTCCCAAACCATTATATTTAAAAAAAAAAAAAAAAGAAAGAAAGAAAAAAGATCCTAAAACACAATTAAGATTTTATATATAATTTCACGTCAAACAGTAGGTTTTGGTACACTGAATTACCAGTAAATTTGTGGATTCTTGCATCTCATTTCTTATTCAAGAAGATGGAAACTTGCATGTATCTGATGTCAGCTTTTAACAGGTGCAACAGGAAAACATCACTGAAAGTGTCCCTAGTCACAAATCTCAAGAATGCAAAGAACAATGTGAACAACCTGCATCTGTGATGCAACAGCCCGTTATCTGCTTGCTAAATAATTATATGTTTTAGAAACTAATCCCATGTACACATCTCTAAGAGTATGAAAGGAAAGAAACAAAACAGGTGCGGTATGAAATGTGTGCTGCGCAGCCTTCTGAGAAGTGGGGAAAATGTAAAGAGAAAATACAATTTTGTATTCTGTGAATTCCAGTTCTTAAGAGCTGTCTGAGCAAAACATCTACTGTTAGCTGCCCTATAAAGAAGAATAGGAAATGGGCAGCTGAAATGTATGAAAGGAACAATAGTCTAAAAGCTAATTGCTCTTATTTCCATATAATTCAAAAAGATAAAATTGCCCGAGTAATATGACAGAAGTCATTTACTCCCAGCCTGTGAATAACATAAGGCTTACATGTTTCCCTATTCGAGAAAAACTTGGGTAGGAAAGTTGAAACAGTAAGCTCATGTATGCATTTCTTTCCAGGGTGAGGTTTGCCATTTAAAGATGGTATGTAGCTCTCAAGCCTGAGCAGGGACAAGTCTCATCCAGAGAAGCACCCTTCTCCTGCACTGGGCTGAGGTCCCTCACCACAGCTTAAAAGTCTGCACACATCCCCTTTTTGTACTAGCAAGAACTCCTGCTGTCCCCAGAAGCCTCCTAGAGAGGGTCGTTGTGGTTCATAGTGCCTGACTGTGTTGTAACCATCTCCCCACAGGAGCGGGCCTTGGGGTGGCTGAGAACCTGAAAAGTTCATGGTGCCAGAGTTGCACTCAGCACTGGTCCATCAGCCTGAATTGCTGGATCTCTGCCTTGTCTTGCAAAAGCAGAGGACAGCATCTCCTGCCTTAGCAGTAGACTCCAATAACAGGGAACACTGATGTAACTGGAAGTAGCAATTAGACTCAATACTGGCAGTGCTACATAGCAGGACTTCGAGTTTAATAGCTCAGAAGTTAGGACAGTGAAAGTAATCATCATTCACACAAAAGCACACGTCAAAATGTATTTCTTTGAAAAACTAAAGCAATTAATCTAAAATCACCAGGATAGAAAAAATGATTAAATCTATAGCACTGAGTGGAAGGAAGTATTGTCACTGCTATTGTAGTATCATAGGGTCATAGAATAATTCAGGCTGAAAGGGACCTCAGGAGGTCACTAGTCCAACCTCCTGCTCAAAGCAGCATCACCTCTGAGCCCAGACCAGGTTGCTCAGGGATTTATCCAGTTGGTCTTGAAAACCTCCAGAGATGGAGACTGCACAGCCTCTCTGGGCAGCCTCTTCCACTGCCTGATGGGAAAAAAGTATTTTCTTTCAACCAATCTGGATGTCTTTTATTTCAATTTATGCCTGTTGTCTCTTGCTCTCCTGCCATGCACCGCTGTGAATAGCCCAGCTCTGTCTTCTTGCTAACCTCCCTATAGGTACTGGGGGGTTGCTGTTGGGTCCCCCCAAAGCTTCCTCTCCTCCAGGCTGACCAAGTCGGTCCCTTCAGTCTCTCCTCACAGGGCAACCAGCCTGGAGATCTCTGCTGAACTCACTCCAGTTTGTCCATGTCGTTCTTGGCTCAGTGTCTAGATGTGGTCTAACAAGTGCTGAGAAATGCAGGATAATATCTTCCCTCAATCTACTGGCTAATGCAGCTCAGGAGTGTTCCCAGTCACCTTCTTCTCCTTCACATGCCCAGAAGTGTACTCCAAGAGGACTCGCTGAATGATTTTCTGATGGAACAAAGTGAGGCTGACCAACCTGCAGTTCCCTGGGTTGACCGTTCTGCCTTTTTGAAGATGGGTGAAACACTTGCTTTTCTCCAGTTGTTGGGGACCCCACACTGATCTCCAGGACCTTCCAAAGATGATGAAGAGCAGCCTTGCAAGGGCATCAGCCGGTTGTCCCAGCGACCTTGGATGTAGCCCATCTGGTCCCATGGACTGGTATGGGTGAAGTTCTCACAAATAATCCCTGACTCGACTCTCATCCACTGCTGGCAGTTCTTCCTTTTGAATGCTGGAAGACCTTGTGGAAGACTACAGCAAAGAAGACACTGAGAACCTCACTCTTATCTGTGTGTGCTGTCACGATTCCCTCACCCAGGCAGCAGTGGGCCCTCGTTATCCTTGTTCAGCTTTTTATCATTAATGTAGTGCCTGAAGCTCTTCTTACTGCCCTTGACATCCCTTGCAAGTCTCAATTCCAGCTGAGCTTTGGGTTTCCTGATATCATTGCCTGGACAATATTTCTAAACTTCTCCTTTGTAGTCTGTCCTCCTTCCACCTCCTGTACGCTGCTTTTCTGCATTGGAGCTCTGCCATGAGCCAGGCCAGCTCCTCTTACACCCACCTGTCTTCCTGAATATCAAGGTGGGCCCCACCTGTACTTGGAGAGTGCTGTCTTTAAAAGCTTGCCAGCTCTTCTGGGCATCTTTCAGAGCTGCCCTATAGAAGCCCACCTACCAATTCCCTGAACAATCAGCAGTCTGGTCACCTGGAGTTCAGGGCCTGTGCTGTGCTTCACTCCTTCCTCTTTCCCCACAGGATGATGGACCCCACTATTGAGTAGTAACTACAACCATGGATGGATACCACTGACTATCATGTCCCCAACCAGCTCTTCCTTGTCAGTGAATAGCAGATGCTGGGGAGCATCACCCTGCTTGATCCACCTATCAAGAAGTTCTCCCTTGTTCCAAAGCAAAACATTAAAAATAGGTATTGAAATGATAAAAATACAAGCAAGGTTTACAAGTTAGCAGTTAATAAACCATCCTCTGTATTTCAAACCATCTCTGAGTTTGATCACAAGCCTATTTTATGTATTAGGGGAAGAAAGAAAAAAACCCCACTTTTATGTCAAAGGAACAGAGCAGAAGGAGTACAGTAGAAGAATGGACCATTTTAAACTCTGGCTTACTGCATGAGATTTTCAGCTATTGAAAGGTCAGAAAGAACCCCGAAAAATCCATGGATTGTCTTCTGGAATGTGAGAATGGCCAGTTAGGTCAATTATATCTCTGCCACATAATGCTGAATCTAATAGTGATTGATTATAGGATGCATAGGGTTTGAGTATTAGAAAGAATACAAATGAAGGATGTTCTTGTGTGGAATGCCATCTGGTAACCCAGGACGCCGTCTCATCCTCAGCAGCCATTGGGTTTGGACTGTTGAGGCTGCAAATTGCACTTAAACTATGCTGCTAAACAGTCCTGGTAATCCCATCCTTTACAAACTCATCTAATTTCCTTTAGAGCTCATTTATAACTTTGGTAACAATAAATTACACAATGAAATTATGTCTTATGTTGGAAAAACGCTTCCTTTTTTTTGTCTTAAACATACAGTAGAGGCTGTGCTCTAGCTCCTCTGTAACAGGAAACAATGGGAAACAATGAACAACAATTCCCCATTCACCTTCTTTCCACTGTACACAGTTCTCATAGATCCCCATCAAAGCAGCTCTCGAGCATTTTCTTTTCTGATGAACTTCCCTTGGGATACATTTCATATGTCCATCTGTCTCTTATCCCCTTCCCATGTGTCTCTCCCACAAACACCAGTTTGAGAACTGTTTACAAAACAGTCCACAGATCTCCTGGCAGACTCTTAAGCAAAACACAGTCTCTAGCCAAAGTCTGTGTTTTGGAAACTGTGTTTCTTTAGTAAGTATAGTTTCATTTTTATTTGATTATCTCCATTTGCTAAATGTGGTTAGCTAGCATTTTACAACAGCTATATTTCATCAGCTGGAAAGATGGGAGGAACTCTGATGTTGCATTTGGAAAAGGGAGTAAGAGAAAGATGTCAGGAATGGCCTTCACCAAGGTCTTTTAAGTTTTATGTATGCAGAGGGCTCCCCTCATCCCGTGTCAAGGCAACTGCCCCGTGGAGGTCATCCCTGCCACTCAGGAATTCAGGTGGGAGGCTTCAGATGAGGAATTGGAGATTGTCCGGGCGAGGCAGGACAGAGATGCCGGGGTGTTCAGCCCCAGCGCAGAGTGTGTGCTGGCATTTGCCCCCTGGGCTGTGGGCATCCTACTAACAAGGTGCCCTGCTCACCATGCTGGCTGCCTCATGCCCTCAGGAGCTGCCTTTGTGCCTTTTGTACCACCAGCCTTTGCCTCCACATGTGACATGGGGCAAGGAGCTGCACCTTTGCCATGCCATCATCTGGACACAACTCTTCCTCTGCACCAGGGCTCCTGCAGAGCGTAAGGCGGTCTTGAAATATTACTCTTGGTGCAGTCAGTGGGATTTTGGGCATTTTTGCCTTGGCTTTAGCGACCTCAGGAACAATAGTTGTATAATTCAGTACCAGAAAATTATTTCTTGCTGTGAAAGTAGTTTCAGTCTACAGCAGATGACAGGGGTGACGAAGCAGCATGTCACAGGACCAGCTCCCCCCACAACTCCCTGCACTGATGCGTGAGGCTTTACGATTCAATATGTGACAGAGCACCTCCTTTCCATTTTTTTTCCTTGTGGAGCTGGCCGAGGTGCATTAGCAAGCCAGGTCCGCTAACAATTTTGATTCTCAGGGGAGGACTTACTTTGAGGGTAACTCTTCTGGTCATTCAGTTCACAGTTGAATGTGTTGTCCTTACAACAAAAAAACTTCCTTCCCCTCCCTCTCATCCTCCTCCTCCCACCAACCAAAGACATTATTCTAAATATAGCTGGGACAGGACAATGTTTTGTCTTTTCTTTAGGATGGCCAATAACGGTGATCGAGATTAAAAGAGGAAAGAAAAACAAGGCAAGGCTATTGATTCTTTCTTTGGTGACGTTTGGTTTTAGTCAAGGCTTTGGAAGACCAAGAGAGGATTCATCAAGTCTATCATATTTTGTGCCTGTCTAACTTACTTCTCTTTTGAGTTTGAGCAGAAGTCTTGGCTGTCAGACACAGGTTTGTAGTTTGTGGATGGGGACGACCAATGGGGAACTTCCTCAGATACAGCCTGTGAATTTTCAGTTTAAAGAGTCATACAGCCTTTTTTCCAAGTAGTGTAGTAAAGTAAATCAGCTCTATGTTTCCTCTTCCACAAATGAAGCCTGTTGTTTTCTAGCAGCTCCGTTGCTGTAGCACGCCATTGCAGATGGATAGTTCTTTTTCTAACTGTTTTTACATCACAGTGAAAGGAGTAACCTGAAGGTACTTAACAAAGTTGATGGGCATTTCCTTTGGCAGTAGCATCAATATTTTGAAGACTTTTCACTTTCTTTGGGGTTAACCATTTAGCACGTTCTTTTAGTTTTCTTTAGTACAGTAATGCACTAGACCTTTTCCTCTTATCTATCAAGACTTCTCTGCTAGTGGCTGCAAGCCTTAATTGTGTAAAGTTAAAAAGAGAAAAACATAAAGCATTAGTTTTGCCAGTGCAGATAACATACAGGAGATAACAGCATTTACCTATGACTTTCTCCAGCATAATCTCTTACAGACTACACTGAAAATATGCAGACAGGCAATCTGTGTAAGGTTGCTGTGAGTGCTCTGGACAATATTTCTGACTAGATTCTCAGCTGATTTAAGTTGGCATTAGTGTGTAGACTACACTTTTAACTGATTTCAGTTATGTGCACCGAACTAATGTTTATCTCAAATTTAAACAAAGTTTAAAGATGGCCAAAGATCACAAACTCTTCTAACCAAGAGCCCATTTATTCCCACTTGAGTGACAGAAATTTTAAAGCAGGTTGAAACTGCCACGCAGCCAGATGCTTTTCACTGGGCAAAATGAAAATACTGGTTCAGAAAAGCTTCCAGCATATATTCAGTTTCTTTGATACCCTGTAGAAAGAATTAATATGGTACAGAAAATTTCCAGAATTTTTAGGAAAAAAAAATAAATTTCCCATTTTTCCCAAGGAACTCATATGGGGAAAAAAGGAGTAGAATTAAATTTAAAATAAATTTTCATGTGAACCATTAAATTACAAACTTACCAGAAAGAAACTGAGAAATATTTAAAATGTGCTTTCCCTAGGCAGTATTTCAGATTATGAGACTTTATTTCAGAATTTATCAGTTTGGAGTTACAACTCCTATGTATCATCAACAAAATGCACTGTCACTCTGAATATGATCCTATTTTTACTACATTATGATGAATATTAGTAGGAATACCATGGGTATTTTGAAAAATTTTGTCTATAGGTGTCTGGATTCCGTATTTATATTACAACATCAGGTTAAATTCAGTTAAATCCTATTTCAGAACTCTACAGATGCTCTTATTTTCATTTATGATTAAAAATATTGATGGTTTCTGTTTTCAATTTTTTTAAGAGACAAATTTGTATACGTTAGTTCATCATACATCTTCACCTCTAATATTAAGTTTATAAAACATTAATTAGACGTAAATAATGTACACATTTTTTATGTTATCTAATTGCACTTACTTTATACTATCCAAGTTACACATGCTACTTTTTTTTCTCCAAGATATACATACCATTTAGTTTCCACTTTGTTTAGTTTTAGTTAGCAAGTAACTCTTACAGATTTTATTGCTTCACTCCTGTTTTTTGGTGAGGGTATTTTCCTCTCAAAACTACACTCATCCATTTTTCCATGTGTGGCTGTAGATGGACATCTATCGCTGGAGAAATTGGAAAAGTGGTGGTCTCCTTCATTGGCAATCTTGGTGGGCATACTTTATTTTTATAGGACTTGCAGGAAATGTGGATATAATTTAATAGGAAACATTCACTTCAGGATTTAGACTTTCAGTTAGACCTGGAAAAGAGTTTGAGGAAACTACAGTACTTCATCAAAGTGCTTGAAGATCCTATTTCCTAAAGCATGAGGGAAAAAAAAATCAATATTTTATTAAATAAGCTGTTAACCAGAAAGGTTTAGATCATCCAGCACAAGATTTTGAACAAGGAGAGGCAAAAAAAAAAAAAAAAAGATGCCGACTTTGTGCTCTGCATCCCCATGGAGGGGCTGGGCAAATTCCTGCCTATGTGCTGAACCTTTCAATGCCAGTCGTGGCATGGCAGGGTCTGGTGAGAAGCAGAGCCACCTCAGCCAGTGCCACCGCTGCTGCTGTCCCACCGCCACTGTCCCCCTGCCCAGCCTCTGCTGTTGCTCCTGCTCTGGGAACAAGTACTAGAGGGTCCATAAAGAAAACTGAGCTTGTGCCTCTTTCCAGCAAGAAGGATTACCTCTGCATTTCTCCAGACTCTGCAGAGGTTGTAGTTTAAACACTCTGTTTAACCCCACATTAGTACAGGTCTGTTGAATATTGAGTCAGCTCTTTTACTTTCTTTCAAGCAGGACAGAATATAATTTGATGTATTTCTAAGTGGTTGCAACAGCTGTAAATACATCTGCTTTCTTTCCTGCATGGAGCTGTTGTATACCCTCTGTGAAGGACATGGAAGAAAATTTCTACTTCTTTTTAATTTTTCCTATGCCATTTTTCATAGTCTTAGCTGTGTTTGGAAGGTCGCCAACACGGAAACTGCTAATTCACAATTTTTTGTTGCATGTTATTGGATTTGCAGTTTTGACAGTTCTTAAGAATCGGCCTTTGATCAGCAGCTTAGACATGTTCCGAAATGCCTATATTCAGACTGTTAAAAATATTATAATTTCTATAACGTATGCTATGTATCAAACATAATCAGTTTTGCAGGGTTTTTCTGAGGTCGCTTGCTGTAGAAGGATCAAGCTGTTAGATCTACAGGTGTTTCAGTGTTTCCTACCCTCTGTCACCCTTTGTTTTCTGTTTCGTTGTGCATTATTAGGACCCTTTCAAACTTTGCCCCCTAAATGACGCCCCAGGCGATTACTCACTGGCCTTGTGCTAAAGGCAGCTCTGGATAATCTACCTGCAGCAAGGGAACATGCTTCCCTGGGATTCACAGTCGAATATGCTGTCCTTCTACTTAGACTATGTTGTTAGAGGATTAAGAAAGGTTTAAGAAACCACATGTTTATTTGACTTATCTTCCATTACGTACAGGGTTTCTCCAAGCTTTGTTTCTCTCAGCTCTCTGAATGCTTCACTCTGCACAGCCTCTCTTGGCAGTCCCCTGCGTCCCCAGTTGTGTGTGGCAGGGTGTGTGATGGCCCTTCTGTTTGCTTTTGGTTTGTTCTCTCATCCTTACTTTCCCCTAGAGGTAATCATAGAATCATAGAAATGTTTAGGTTGGAAAAGACCTTTAAGATCATCCAGTCCAACCACTGACCCTACTCAAGGTTGCCCTTGAACATCTTCCTTCCACTGTTCCCACCCGCACACCACCTCCTGGGAGCTGGCTGCAGTGCTGTACGGTGTTTCACGGCTTTCACTACTTTAGGTTCAGACTGATGCTGTTGTCAACAGACCTGTGATGACAAGCCAGTTCTGAGACTTAATTTTTCTTCTTACCATTTATGTTGGTAGAATTACAACAACGAGTGAATAAGCAAGTCCCGTTCATCTTCTCCATACCACTCATGATTTTATTGACCTTAGATGTCTCTTTTCCATATAACAAGTCCTGCTGATTTAATTTTTCTCCTTTCAGAAGGTGTTCCAAAGTTTGGACGATCCCCCTTGTCTTTCTCCTACACCTGTACGATTTCTACAATGATTTTTCAAATGATGGGACCTGAACTGTCACCAGTAAGACAGGGTAAATTCACACCATCTACACAATGCCATAATTTCATTCCTCGTTTGGTTTTTATTCCTTTCCTATATACTAACACAGTCTATAGGCTGGGTCTCTGCAATCACTTGGCAGAGCACAGGAGAGCAGAGAGGGCGATGCTGTCCAAATGTTCTCTCCCTGTGATTGTGGTTAATAAAGCTCCTGTCTGACCTGTCCTAAATTGTACTTGTATTATTATACACTTGGAGTCCCCAGATCTCCAATGCTTTACAAAACCATGTGTCTTTCTGACCGCTGTTAACAGGGAACCGACAGCTTCCCACAGACCTACCAGCAGTGACTCCTAGTTCTCTTTGCTGAACGGTAATAGCCAATTTAAAATCCATTAAATTATATATGTCTAGTTAAGGTTATTTCCTTCCATATTCATTACTTTACATTTATTGACATTGAATTTTGTCTGTTATTTTACTGCCTGCATACTCAGAGTGTGTTCATCAAACTAAATGTAGATGAACGGCATCTGAGCCTACCACTGTGCGCTCCCGTTATAGGCAGCAGAGCGAAAGAGGCATTTCTAGGGTTGTGATTCCTCCAGTACTAATGTATATACCTCAAACAGATCAGAAGAATCAAGCCTTTATAGTGACTGTTTCTCTCCACTGAGTGCGGAAGCAGCCTCGGGTGACTCGGTTTCTCTAACAGCTATGTTGTAGATGTCCATGGTTAGGTAAGATGAATCCCACGTGTGTCCTATTGCGAGCTGTTGCTGTCACATTGCAGTCAGCTTTTGTTTACATTGCCCTAAACTATTTTGTATCGTCAACAAACTCTGCCACACCGCTATGCACTTTTCTCAGATGATTTATGGGTAAACGAAGCACACAGCTTCATAGATGCTGGTGGGACTCCTCTGGAAATCTCCCTTTTTTTAAAAAAAATGACCTTTTGTTCCTACCTTTTCTTTTTGACTACAAGAGCTTTATTTTTCTAAAAACCTTTTGGGAGGGACCTTGTCAAAAGCTTTTTTGGAAACACAGGTATGCTGCATCGACAGCACAACCACAATCTGTGCTCTCACTGACTCTTTCCAAGAGCTCTGTGGATTTATGAGGTAAGATTTTCTCCCTACAGAAGTCATAGTATTTTTTTCCAATTGTATCATGTTTGCCCAGGGTATCTTAGTTCTACGCTTTATCATAAGTTTCCCAGGTCAGTGTTCCTAAGTCAGAATTACAGGTCTGTAGATCTCTGGAACTTTTCTAATTGTCTTTTCCAAAACTGGGATCACATCTGCTTTTTTATTCCCTTAGCACTTCTTAAGTGCTGGGTTGTGCACTGCAGTTAGCAGTTCTTTTACAATCCCAGGGAAATACAGTCTGGCCCTGCTGATTCATTACTACCTATTTTATTGATCTGTCCTAAATCTTCCCCTACTACATTTGAGCCACTCCTATTTGTTCTCACCAGGAAAGCCCATGCAATGGGAATTTCCCCGAGATCCTCTTTCGTGGTTACGGAGTCCACTTAGCTTTTCTCTTTCTGGAAGCCCCGTGGGCCTTATTGATCACCTGGCAGGCTGCCAGCTCAGCGTGTTTGAGAAAGGTTTGACTACTTCTTTTGTTTCCTTTAGCCAATTGTCTCTCAAAATGTTTTTCTGACATAACTCCTTACAATTTTACCTTTTGCTTACCAGAATGTATCCTTTACCTGCCTCCTGGTGATTTGTCCTGTATGTCATTTATATCGATCAAATATTTTTCTTTCTTTTGTGTAAAAAAAGGGCAATATTCTGTTTATAGCAGATTAGATTAAGTGATGCAATGACCTACGTTAGGCAGATACTATTTCCTCATTATTATGGCGAAGAGGTAGTTTGCCCATTTCTGCTCACAATCTATACTTTTGATAATGAGAGAGAGTATAATTCCCATTAGTCTGAGGAGGCCGAATGTAGGCAGCAGAGGTATTTGTGCTTTGGTGCCCTTCCTTTCCATGCCATTTTTAGAACGCTCTCTGCTTCATTAAAAAAAGGAGAAACCCCTTCCATTTTTAAATTAATTGAGTTAATACTGTTCTCACAAGAGAGGAACTTCCTCAGAGGAAGGTCAATAACATAATTAGCAAAACATAATTAAGAAAGTGATGCTGAAGAACGAAGTTGCTGGCCAGATGCTTCCCCCAATACAGCTGGTAGACCCATGGGGCTGTGGGTGAGGTGGGTGTATCCCTGATACCGAAGGCCAAAATCTGCCCTTTGAGAGCAGAGCGATGGGGGGTGAGAGGCAAGGTCTGTCCCTTGGCTAGGCTTGTGGAAAAGATAGAATTTGGCAAAAATGCTCTTGAGGCTGAATGTCTGGCACCTGAAATTCAACACATACTATGATTTGGTTTTATAAGCACTCGATCTTCTGCAACTTTGCATCACAAGTGTGCACAAAATGCATCATTTATGTTCTTTGTTTCAAAAGTTGGATTTTCGTCATGTATTCATTTGTAATATTCAAAGTTTTCAATTTGTACTTTGATATTTGTTTGCAGATATGAGTGTGACTGAAGCCTGAAACAACAAAAAGCCTACTAATGCATCCATGCTCTCAAATTTTTGCTCTTAATGAACCCTCTAATCTCTGGGAGGTTTTTACAGAGGGAATCGCACCTACTTTGGAATAATAGCCATATTTGAAAGTTTGGACCTTTGTCTGTGACAGTTCATAAAAAGAAAAATCAAGTTGTCCAATAAATGACTGGCAATGAATTGTTGTCCTTGCTCTATTAATTATCACAGGAACAGAAGAATTGCCATATTTTAACAGACCACTCGTCTGATGACCCCATTGCCATTTCTTGCACAGTGGCCAATACTGTATATTTCAAAGAAAGATTCAACAAATCCTATGAAAATATTATGTAGTAACCCACCCACAGGAACAGTTCCTAACTTCTGGCAGCTAGTGCCTGATTTTTGGCCTCAAGCATGGCAACAAAGATCCTAAATGGTTTCACGTGTCTTTTCCCAAAATGACCCCTTTGAGTACCTGAAAGACTATAGACCAACACCTTGGTTCCACCTGCACGTTGTGTTTTTGGTTTTGTTTTTATTTTTTAAAGAAGAGTTAATGGCATTTCAGGTATTTACTTGGTATCTTCAGAAAAAGTCACTTATATTTATCTCTGTAACAGATACTGGAAATGCAGCAGAAAAGGGAATTTCCCCATCCTGTTCTATGGAGATAGTTTAATCACAGCATTAACAAAGGGAATGAAAGCTACCTTACCTCCTCATTTTGGCTTCTCAAACTCCAGCCTGTGTTCCATCAGAGCACAACTGGATTTAATAATACAGACACCTTCTCACTGCTGCTAACTGGATTAAGACCAGCAGCTAATTTTACATACAGGAATGTCATTTGCTAATTGCTAAGCACTGTTATCTTTCAGTCGCTACTATGCAGAACCATTTTCATTAACAAGTCAAAATCTTTGGGGATTTTTTATTGCTTGTGACCCTTTTTCCTCGTATGATTCACTTCTCACCTGGGTATATAATACCAGTGAGACTGTAAACTCTAATCATTTGGTCATGCAGAGTGTACCTTTAGGTGTTTGAAATCTCTAAGCATGGTTTTCTTGATGGTCACTGACTAACATGTGATTCCAGATTTTATTTAGTAGCCTATGATTGTTTCTATAAATGTATGTTTGAGCATGGATTGAATACATTTGGCAACACTACTTAGGCATGGATGACTGATGAACCATTACAAGTCATTGACTGTAGAGAAGGTTAATCAGACAAATGTTCTCATTAACCTGAATCTGATTCTCCTCTTCATTATTGAAAGTCAGATCATTTTCACTTCCACTGTGAAGTTAAGGAATGAGCTATCTTATTATAAAATATGTTTATATATATATTAAGTGTGTATGTAGTTTCTATGAGAGCTTTATAAAATAAGGAATATATTGTGCAAAAGCATTTTATAGTGCTCTGCAATCAGAAAAAAAACCCCAGTACATGTAAATGAACAGAAGACTGTTCTTTTCCAGTGCACAAATGCATGAAAATGCCTTTCAGAGACTTCTTTTGTCAGCTGATGACCTTGATGGCTCTTCTTCTTTTCTACAATTTTTCTGTTTTCTGTGTTCCTAGAGGTTTTTTTATCCTGCCTAATATTTCTTCATTGTTTTATGTTGATGTTTCATTTTTCTTGGGCTGCTTCCTTGCTTAAAATACATGATTTGCTATTCTCATCAGTGGTGGTCCTCCTATTATTTTGTCTAGCCGCTTCCCAGTCTTACACACAATCTTAGTTAGTAATCTCATAGGTGGCACACATTTGTCTTCTAGTAGTGTATTTATGTCTTTAAAACAGATCTGCTCATTGTGAGCTTTGTTTCTCAGACCACTGGGTAAAACCCTATTTATTTCTCTTATTTGTCAAACATGCTATGCCAATATTCCATGACGAGTGGCATGTAGATAACAGGTCAACTCATTCCTCGTGTCATTCAAAAATCACTTAGTTATTTATATAATTTTGAGTTATTAATGGCAGTATGCTACATGTATGCCTCCATCTACATGTGGGAGATGGAACAAGACTACATGAGTCCAGGGTGTCCTCCTCCTGTGCAGTCACTGGACTTCCCCATAAGATTCATGTTGTAGAGAAAGCGGGAAGCAGTAGTATCTCTAGCACATCCTACATGCATATGGGGATGTCAGACCATAACTTAAATTCTTAAAATCTTGTCTCTGCTGCTAGCTGACCCTGGCAGGATCTTAAGTCTCTAGGCACCTACATTTCTGCCAGTAACGTCCTTAATTTCTTGAATGGTAGGTTGAGAACATGACCAACACTGTCTCATTGCTGAGAGTAACTGGGTATTCTCAGATATCCACTAAACATCATTGTATCTTCAAATCCGATCAAAGTTTTGGTTTCTTCTGCAATTAATGTTTCATATCAAATAACTGAATAATCATGAGAGCAGAAACCAGAATGCAGTGCTCTTCCTCTCCTACTCCAAGCAACTAGATTAGAAAGTAATTTTCTGGCTTGCTAGCCCAACAGACATAATTGTTTCATAAAACCTGGCACAATTTACTGGGAGAAACTGGGAGAGTGCCATCCAGTTATATGCTGGTGGCCACAACAAGATCTAGGTTAAAATTGCCTTGGGCAGAGAAGAGAGTGGAGCCAAGGGTCCCACAGACCTGGATGAGTGTCCTCACTGCTCCTAGAAAGTGAGAAGGTTGCATCAACAGCTTCCTGGGGGGAGAAAAGGCTTTCACAGACACCCCCCTAGTGCCAGCTGGGTGCAAGGGTTCCCGGCTCCTTCTGGTGGCTTTCCTAGATCCCATTCAGAGGCATGTGGATGCCTCCATGTATTCAGCAGGGAGCCTAGGTGCATAACCCAGGGCTGGTTAGTTCTGCAGGGGGCCAAGATCTTGGATTCGTCCCATGTAACAGTCAGCCTAAATTATTGTCTGGAGTTCTCCATTGACTTCAGAGGAGCCTAGCAAGATTTTTGTTCCCAAAGTTAGTGGGATGAAGCCAGTCGAAAGTGCCAAAAGTTCAGAATTGCAACACCTGATATTGCAACATCTAAAGCCTTTTGTGGACTGATCTGCTGGGGAAATTCTGGTTAGGTAAACGCAGTGGTGTTTTACAATTGACTTTAATGGCCCTAGAAGTCATTTAAAGAATTCTGTACAAAAGCTAATGCTGCTACTCTAGAAGTAGGTATTAACAGCCTTTGCTCCGATAATATTGAGGGATCAAAGCCATTCCTCCTAGGTCTTGCTGTAATGAAAGATGGGTTTTAACCATTCTTTAAAAGCAGTGAATCTTTTCAATTCTTTTTCTCCTAAAAGCTCTTTCTATCAGATGTATTTCGATAGAGTTAGAATCATGTCCCTGTTTTCTTACTAAATGCTCCTATTTATATGTTAAAAAACCTGGCAGGTTTGCAAGTACTGAAAAAAATCTCAAGGGGACAGCATTTTTGAAATGGAATGGGATTTAAAGTGAGAATTCATGAATATCCCTTTGGCTGGGTATGACTGCAAATCTTCCAGAGATCTGTGACATGCTCTTCTTATTCAGCAGTCCAGCTGGGAGCTGGCAGGTTGTGTCAGTGCAGCCCTTTTACTCTCTGCCCAGGTAGAGAAGGAGGTCAGCTCTGGATCCCAGCTCAGCCCAGCCTGGTGATGGGGAAGGAGGTGGGTGCTCTGGTACAGGTAGGAGAGGGGGCTGGCGCTTGCATGGTGGCTGTGGTTACAGCTGGAGACTAAGCTGTCTGCATGGGTTCATAAAGCCTGGATCACTTTCGTGAAACTGGGCTACTGTCAGCCTTTTTTTTTTTTGATTCTTGACGAAGAAATTCAAGATTGTGGAAACCTCTCTGAGCTCATCACTAGCACAGATATCACCAGACATCTGTTTTGGCTTTTGCTGGTTACTTCTCTATTAATACTGACTCTACAGATGTCTTCAGAATACAGATCACCATATTACACCATGCATCCTTAATGCAGAAAGCAGTTATAGCCATTGCCAAGTCAAAAACTTCTGCCTGCGGGAAGGTCTTGGAGGCCCAAGGCATGAACGTGTTGCTGTGAGACAGACCAGTAACAAGTTATTCCAGCACTGCCCTGTTACGTGGCTCAGCTCAGTTCACTTCATCTGCTCGTGCCTCCGCCTTACTTTTTTTTCTACAGTGCCCTAAAACACATGGCTGAAAAGGGCCCCAGGAGCTGAGAAGGGCTGGAGGAACTGCTGTCAGCTGCTGTGGCATTAGATCAAGCACTGCCAGGGCTACGGGGTGGTAGGAAGGATGGCACCACTCAAGATACTGGTCCAAATTTATATGCCTGATTGAAAGTCACTGAAGCCCAAGAACATATGCAAAGATAACTCATTATTATACTCAATGGGAGGTTGGTTGTATTGTATCATGTTTCCTTTATGTTACACAGTAGTTGGACAAAGCAGAGTCTTGCCACACCAACAGGCGTCATCTAAAAACCTGGAAATACTTCTGTATAAAGAGAGATGGAGGGACCACAGCTGCTTGATTCAGAGAGCAGATAAAAAAGTAAATGTATGAATAGAGCCAATATGGAGTGGAAGATGCACAAAATAATAAATGTTATAGAAAATCAAGGTCTTCTATTTATTCTTGAACATAATGGCAAAGCAAGGTGATTTGAAATGGAAGTGAAAAGCAGCATATCCTGAGTGGTGCATTATTAATTTATGGTATTGATTGATGCATCAAAATGAAGGATTTAGTGAAAATAAAAACAAGGAAATGTCTATGTATGGAGAATGAGAAGATCTAAACCCTGTTAGACAGCACTGGATGACATAAGCCATGGGAACAAAAGGCAGGCCTCTAATTAATTGGTACTGTGTTTCTCGTCCCTTCATTTTTGGCAGTGATCTGAACAGGAGTCTGAAGTGGCCAGATCATTTCTCTGGTCAGGTGTTGCAATTCTGTGCAGACAGGTTTAGGCATGATTTTGCTAAAATGCTAGGTACGGCTTGTGTGTCTCCACATTTCCAGCTCAAATATGTTTGACGTGACTTCAGTTGCATGCACAGTGGACAACCTGTTGTCAGCAGCAATTGCTTTTCACAGCCTAAGCAATACTAAGGAAACTGAATTTGGCAAGAAACTTAACTGAAGAGGAGTACGCTCATTCCTGAGGTAACTCCACTGACCTCGCTAGAGCTGCTCCAGAGTTCAGTCTAGCCTTGACCTGTTTTTCTGCAGTTCGCAAGTCATGCGGCAGAAGAACTGCTTCTGCTGCTGCTGCTCCATCCATCTTTGTTCAAAGTAATAACAAGAGAATTAAAAAGGGTTCAGGGAAGGGTGACAAACATGATTGGAGCAGAGGAAAACTCTCATATCAAGGGAGATTGATAAGGTTGGAGTTGTTTTCCTTAGAGATGAGACAAATAAAAGGAAACATAGAAAAGGAGACAAAATAATAAATAGTCTAGAAGGACTCATCCACACACCCCTTGTGATCCGCTAAAGGACCTTTAGAGGTCCATGAAAACGTAACCAAATTAAGCTGCTGCTACCTGCCTCTCCCCGCCGTCTGGCTGCACAGTTGAGCTCTCTGCCCTGTGCCTCTTTTGCCTTTTGGGGTATAAAGGCTGAAAACCATTAGTATAGGGAAGGAAGGGCAGGGGCAGCTGTTGTCCCTATTTCCCACCCATGAAAATAGAGATAGTCACAGAATATTCCAAGCCAGAGGAAAGGGAGATACTTTTCCACATAATACACAAACATCCCCAGAGTCAGACAATAAATAATGTTTGAAGAGTTTGTGTTTTGTAACAAGACTTTCCTGGGCTATAAGAGGTGCTGGTAAAGCTGGGTGCAGCTGCGCACGCTGAGGGAGGCTGCATGCTGGTTTCTTCATCCTGTTAGCCAGGCTGGGTGCCCCAGCGGGTGGTGGTAATTCGAAGGCTACTGCTCTCCCAGCCTCTTGCTGTAAATCTGCCCCTGGTTACTGCTAACAGGTATGGTAGCATGTTTTCAACAGCTTACAGCAGTTGGGGTTTAGGGGAATCCTAACATGGCACCTTCATTATGCCACCTCTGCTTAACGCAGGGGATCTCATAATGTCTAATGCCGACCATGCTGTCGGGGTAATGGACTCTGGCTGCAGCTCCTGTGCTCCCGGGTCTGGATCTGCCAGCATCAGGACCATGTGGCCACCCTGAATCCCTAAATAGTAATTTCTTCCCCAATAGGGAAATAGGTCCTACCTTGATTCCAGAACCTGCTATGTGTTGTTCAGAAAAGAAGCTTTTGCAAATAATTTAATTTTAGAGAGGGTCAGTGTTTTTAAAAGGGGTCCTCCTGTGCTCTTTTGAATTCTGTCCTTTCTTAGTTACATCTCTGGCCAATCCCTTGCTATGGCTGAGAAGACCACCTAGTAACTTTTTGGATCAGTTAGAGACTAACACAACACCAAAGTCATCAAAGTTTGAAAGTCATAAAGGGAAATAGGCTAAAATTACATGACACACCTTGAACTTCTCTAGCAACTCATTGCCTTCACTAAATCAAGGAGCACTCCACACCCTGCCATTCCCACCTCCACCTCCTGCCTACCACTGGTGTTTGCCTTGGGCTCTGTTGAGCTGATGTGACTCGCCATGGGGGCAAAAGCCTAACTTGACAAAAACGAGGCATAGTCATCTGTTGGGATGGTGAGCTGAACTGGCTGATTGCAGCTGAAGCGAGCGATGACCGAGTGCTTCTTTTAGTTGCAAGACATCCAGCTTAGGGTTTGGGGTTGGTTTGTTTTTTTTTTCTGCTTGAGATAGTTTAAAATGTCTTTTACATATCTGTCTTCTCCAACCACTTTGGTAAGCAGGTAGGTGAGAACGCATTGTGCAACGCAGCTTTCCCGGCTGCAACTAGTCCTGTCTCCCAGTTTAAAATATGCATCGGTCCCAAAGGAGCACACACAGCCCAGAGCAGGCTGCCTGTACCTGCTGCCTGGGACACTCACCCAGGCTGGCAGAGGTCTAGGCTACTGTTTCTGTGCCAGTGTTTTAATATTATACAGTAAGCTGCTTTTATTTGGGTGAGCAATTTGATAATTGATGAACTGATTAAGAATCTCTTGCTCTGTTGGTGGCGCTTGCTTTCCAAGAATGAAATTTGGACTTGCTCACTCTTTTACAGATAGGAGTACCCTGTTTCACACTTACAGGGTTATAACATGCAGCTGGGAAACAGGAGAGCTGCCCTCTGCTGCTTTCACTGCTGAAGGAAAAGTTCATTTCCCTCAACCACCTCTCCCTTACCGAGAGTCTGCACTGGCACATGGGAAGATGCCTGGATGCTCCTGCGGGATGTGCAGTTCCCTGGCTTGGAGAGGGGATGCACAAAGACAGGCAGCAAACGTGCTTCCCAGGGAAAGGCAAGGCTGCGGTGTCTGAGGCTTCAGCCACACCGGGGATTTAGCTGCCTGAGTCAAGCCATTATCCAGCATCATCTGAGCCGCGAGAGTCGACCTAGTGTGTGTACGTACCCCGTGGTCAGTGCGGAAAGCAGTATCTCACAGAGGGATGAAAGTGGGTCAGAGCAAACGCGGTTTCTCACACATTCGCAGTAGACTGGCAGCAGGAATGCGTAATCAGTTACCACGGTTCAGTTGGTGTTTGGTAACTCTGAGTGATGGCGAGATACCACGAGACTAAGTCCTGAAAACACGCCACCTTGTGCCTCTGTATTTCATAGGAAACAACCATCGTAATGATCCCTGAGGACTAACTCAAACGAGTTCCCTAAGCAGTCGATGGTAGTGCCGGCCTTGCTCAGTAAATTCAATTTCATGTCAGTGTATTTCATTCTATGAATTTTTCATGTTTTTGCTGCACAGCTTCAGCAGCGGCGGGGATGGAGAGTGCCACGTCCTTGGCTTTCACTTGGTGGTTCACTCACAGCACACGTGGGTTTGTAACCCAGCAAGCCCCAGAAATGGTAAAAATGCACCACTCGTGCCTGGGCTCGGTGCTCCGGCTGGTCCCTTACTGCCCAGCAAACACTCGCAGGGGTGGCTGCAGGAATAAAGACGGTCATTTGGGAAACAGGAAGGGCGAAGGCAGGTGCCGGGGCATCGAGACCCACTCACAGGGACCGAGCCCTGGGGATGGCAGTAGACCCCCGCTCCCAGCCTGCTGGGAGATCTGAGTCTCTGAGGCTTTTCCTTTTAACTTCTCTTTCTTCCTTATAGACTCTTCAAATTCCAGGAGTTTATTCTTGTCTTAATACAAAGGGATTTACACTGATCATTCTTGTTAATTGCTGCTAATGGGAATTTTATTCTGAAATCTCCTGTGTTTTGAAATACCGTTTTCAAAGCAAACTCAAATTTGTAAGCATTCATGGGAAGAAAAAAAACAACCAGACTAGTCTCTGCACTGCCTAGCTATGTTATACAGTCTTCTCTGATTAGCTTTTAAAAATTAATTTTAGCTTAAGTATGTAGTGTAGAGCCCTAGACACAGAGCTTTATGGTGCTTATCACTTCAAACACAATATCAACAACCTGCCCCCCCCAAAAGAACAGATTGCAGGTGTGTAAGGGACTCCCTTTTTTCCTCCTGCAGACAGTCTTTACTTTTAATACCAAAAGGCTTGGCTGCAGCGATTCCCCCAGCTGCTTCAGCCTGAGTCCAGCCATGGCTGAGGCTGCAGGTGAGCTCCCTGCAAAAACTGGGGCACCCCCCAAGTTCAAAGCAAAGCAGCTGGAGCTGGATGGGATGCACTCTGCAGGCACATTTCCTTTCATTATTTTAAAAATTCCCTTTACTATAATATTTTGCAATATTTCTGTTCCTTTTTTTTTTTCCCCATTTTTCTGACCCAATTAATGTCGTTTCACTTGAAATGGTTTGTTCAGTCGTTAGAGGGGATTTGGGGAGAAATAGCAGCTGTAAAGTAGATGCTGGGATGCTTTATCTGATAGCGCTCTGTGACTGCCCCTCTGTGTTCTCGGGGCCTTTGTACCTGCTACCCTGACTTAGGTCAGTTTATCTAAGGAATTTAGGCAGTCACATAGCTCAGTTTGTGGGGGATTGGGTGTATTTGGGATGCTTATGTGCAAATTGAGTATATATGTGGAAAAAAAATATTAGTAGAATAGAAGACTATGTAAAGGAATTGCCTTTCTAACACCCAGAAAAAAAAAACAGGTTTGTGTAACCTAAAGCGTATGGGATGAGCTTTCTGATGACCGAGTGGAGGAATGCTTATTTAGGCCCCAAATACCAGGGTGACAGGTTCTTTTGATTTTCATGTGTGTGAAGAAGTGAAAGATCTTATATGATGTTAAGATGTCATGAGGACAGGCTGAGAGAGTTGGGGTTGTTCAGCCCAGAGAAGACAAGGCTCTGGGGAAACCTTATAGCAGCCTTCCAGTACTTAAAGGGGCCTACAGGAAAGGCAGGGAGGGACTCTTTATCAGGGAGCGTAGGGATAGGATGAGGGGTAAGGGTTTTAAACTGAAAGAGAGTAGATTTAGATTAGGTATTAGGAAGAAATTCTTTACTGTGAGGGTAGTGAGACACTGGAACAAGCTGCCCAGAGAAGCTGTGGATGCCCCATCCCTGGGAGTGTTCAAGGCTAGGCTGGATGAGGCTTTGAGTAACCTGGTCTAGTGGGAGGTGTCCCTGCCCGTGGAACTAAATCTTCTTTAGGGTCCCTTCCAACTCTAACCATTCTATGATCCTATCATTTGCAAAGTCAAGCGAAAAAGTAATAGTGTCATGCAACAATTGCAATATTTTTTCAGGTGAACTTCTGAAATTTAGTGTTTGTATATATATCTTTTTTTTAAAGTTATAATTAAGAATATATAAGATTTTCCATCCTAACCTCTGCTCACATCTATTGAGCATATTTGCATATATTGAGTCTGGAATATTTGTTCTTTTCTAGAATAAAAGTCACTCGCTTTTAGGCTGAGCAAAATTTTCTCAAGGGATCTTCAGTAGGGAAATGATAGCAAATTNGAATACATAAGCTTTTCCATCCTAACCTCTGGCTCACATCTATTGAGCTGATATCTTGCATATTTTTTCTTTTCTGGAATAAAAGTCACTTGCTTTTAGACTGAGCAGTTTTCTCAAGGGGCCTTCANTAAAAAAAATCTATGATAATAAAAATGATAGAAGATTCATAATCATTTCCGTACCTTGTGAGATTTTCCCAACTTAAAAGCTTCCTAAGCCACTCTTCAGAATATGGATGCAAAGGTTAATTTATGAAGATATCTGGCATATTATTTTAAAAATAACATTAGAAAACTGCCCTGCATTGCAGCAAGTGAGGAAGGATGGCTATTTACCACTCCTGCCATACCAACCAATCTCTAGAACTGCGTCTGGCCAAAATAAAAGAAGGAAGACAAGTGTAACAATCTGTATTTGTATTTTATTAACATTCAAAGTGGGTTGCCTATTCATGTTAATAGGCTTTTAATGATTTTGCATGGGGGAATGTCCTGTTTAAAGAAAGAGGGAACCGCTGATAAGTTCAAATATAGGAAAAATAATTTAACGTAACTCGTGTAGCATGGCAGCATATTGAAATTTATAATGTAACTTGTGCTGCCTCAGTTGTGAAATGCCCTCATCTTTATTCTACTCCATACAGTTTAGTAGTCAGCTGAAAGACTGTTGCTAATAACTGTTTATCTTTAATACCTTCACTAACAGCATTATTTTGCAGCCCATTTTCAACGCACGCTGCATTTTAGAAAGAGACCTTATATTAGATCACATCATAACGGCCTCTATCCCAGAGGGCAGAAACAGGCTGCTTAAATAACTTCATTATTGCCTTTGTGAATGCTTATATGGGCAACCCTGAGACTTGTAGCTTGTTGGATGATGGGGCTGGATTGCTGAAGTGTGGGCAGGCGGCCGTGTCTGCCCACTATTAACAACAGGGGTGGGGATGTTGGTGGAGGGGGGGTTTCTTCACGTACCCCTCTGCAGCCACCAGCAGGACCTGCCCCGTTGTCAGTAGCACCGCATCGTTTGGGAACGTGCTGATGGCTGACGGCAGGTTTGTCTCTGGCGTACAGGCAATTCTGAACTTTATTAAAGCTGCCTTTCACTTGAGCTAAAGGGAAGAAGGATGGAGAGCTGAGGGGGGGAGCTAAATTCACTCAAAAGGAAGCACCTAAAACCAGAAGCACGATAGATACATGAGTGCAGAAAAAAGAATTCAGCTGCTGCCTTGCTCCTGTTTGCCCTGTCTTTTGAAAGCACAGTGAAACTCCATTTCTGCACCTTTAGATGAAGAGCAGAGTGGTATGTCACTTACCGGCCTTACCTTACACCAGGAGGAATTGCTCTCCTAATCCATCAGACAGGTAAATTGCATTGCATTTAGCCAGTAAAAAGTGGATATTGGAGGAAACAGCCCATTAAATTACCATTTACTAGTCCTAG
The DNA here is from genome assembly GCA_013397275.1 of Burhinus bistriatus. NCBI lineage: Eukaryota > Metazoa > Chordata > Aves > Charadriiformes > Burhinidae > Burhinus > Burhinus bistriatus. The sequence goes on along the minus strand of VYXH01012328.1, from coordinate 7,860 downwards.
AGAGGTGTTTCTGAAGATATAGATCACAAAGGTGTGAGAGAGCAACCAAGACTCCCATCAGCTCCTGGTTTTCAGTTTGGAAGAAAGACGGCGGCAGCCGGCTCTGGGTGAGTCACACAGCTTAGAGTAAGTCCCTTTAAAATCTTCTTATTCATTACTGCACAGGCGAGAGACACGTGTGCTACACATGTCGTGCATGACGTGCAAGCGGTGTCTTGGATGGTGTAGGGGACCTTTCCAAAACGCCTCCTGGAAAGCGGGGTTAGACCCAAGGGCAGAGGAGAGCCTGCCTCCACCCTAGGACATGCAAGTGCACGTGCTCTCAGCCACCCCCCCACCAGCTCTGGAAGTAAAGTGGGGTTGTCCATTCTTTACTCCTATTTTTGGTTTTGCTGGTGTTTGAAATCCTAGCACAGGCTGGGTGAGGCGGTGGGGCCATTGCACGGCTGGGCGCAGGCTTGGGGTGAGGCGTTGCGGGAGGGTTGGAGCCGGGCTGGCAGCCCAGGGCTGCCTTTGCACCCAAGAGGTTTTGGTCCTGGGAGTGCCTGGATCCTCCAACCCGCTCTGCCCCTCCCCGGCCCCTTCGGGAACCGCTTAGCTCATTAGCACAGCAGAAGACTAATCAAGCAGCAGCATTGACTACTTTTCCAGCTGTAGGAAAAAAAAAACACCCTAATTTGGACTCTTGTTTGGGGACTCAACCTCAGGCTGCCTCTTCCAGATGAAGTTGCACTCTGTGGAGCTGATGGCTGTTGCACGTGAGGGAGTTGTGTGTGGGGCTGGGGCTGTCTGTCTCTCAGAACTTCAGCAGAAATCCCACCTTCTCAAGAGCAAAAAAGTTGGATTCTTTTTTTCTTTGTTCCGTTTCTGCCACTCTGCTCCCACCAACAGATTTCTGCTCAAGGTTTCCCTTTTGATGAACTGTTTGGTTTTTTTTCTTGAAGAGAGATAGGTTTTGTTGAAAAATTCCCAGTCAGCTGTATGGGAAAACTTCCCAGAGAGCCAGTCCAGGTAGCAGTGTGGCGTGTGGTTAGCAAACCAGCTCGCAAACACGGCCCTCGGGACTTGAACAAGCCTTCAGAAACAGCTCCGGGGTGTTGCAGATATGGCGGGTGAGCAGAGGGGAGGGAAACCCAAGGGCTGGATGTCAGTTTGTAAAAAAAAAGAACAAAAAAGTATAAAATGGAAAGCTTGACTTTGGATGGCCGTATCTCATGCAGAGAAAATCCAGCCGCTGGAGCGCTCCCCTTCCGCTTTTCCTTATTTAAAAATGCAAGCTGGAGTGGGAGCTGGCAGCCTGCTCCCTCTGCAGGCACCCATACTGCCATTCCCCGTGGCAGGACCATGCTTCACCCTGGGGCTTCCCAAAGCAGTGAGAATACTTGTGCTAGTATTAGTAAAATTCCTCTGTTTTTACAATGAAGAAGCCAGGTTTTAAAATAAATCCAGTCTTTCTAAAGCAATGCAAATCAGTACTTCATTTCATGCAGTATCGTCCATCTCATTTTATATCTAAGCTAAAACATCAGTAACAATTGTAAAGTATATATCAGAAAATATTGCATACCTTTGTAACTGAAATAAATATCCAAGGTTTGTTTTTTTTTTTTAAGTTGCAAGATTCTTTGTGAATTGTGCTTTTTCCTAATTTACAGTCCTGAAAATTTGTTCAGTCACATTTGGTACATACCTAAGATCCAGATCCAAAAGGCACTCAGATGTCTTACCTAAAAATTCCTCTAACACTTAAGTTTATGAGTGTGAATCTTAAAAACCACCTAGCATCTGTGGAGCTTTTTTACGGATTGATACAAAAGTGATGGAACTTCTTGCACCCTTCTGCAAGTTATAAAAAACATATAAAGCACTGATCAGGTTTTCATCCAGCCTCACAGCAAGCATAAAAACCAAACACACGTGACAGATACACTGAAAATCAGCCAAAAAGTGAAATGAAAACAATCTTAAAATTGACTCTGTTTGACAACTAAAATATCAGTCCTAGCCAGTATCAGCTTTCGAGCTGTAAATGGTCTCAAAGATTATGTTAATGTCACTAATAGGAAAGGGTCACATAAAATCTGGATTTTTTTATTTCAGTCAAATTGCATGACAAAGCTATGAAAAGTTAGGCTTCTGGTGTTACCTACTCTGTGTTATGGACTTAGATGTATTTTAGCAGCAATACTTCAGTATTAGGGCTTTGTAGAATTATGTTAATTTTCATACTGTGAGATCTATAAATCAATATGAACGTATACATATTTATATATTTTTGCTCATTCACAAACTTTATATGGAGCGAATAGCTTTCACTCTATTTTTTGTCATCACTAAGCTGATTAATCTAAATTGAATGTTAATGCAAGACACAATTTTTTTTTTTCTATTAACTCATACAAATCGTTGCAGAAAGGTTCCTGGCTAAAGTATGGTGTTTCTGGTCCAAGCTGGGAGGAAAGAGGAAGAAAAGGAGGGAAAAGAGGAGGTGGGAGGAACTTTTGTCCTCTTCCTCCCACGGTGGGTGATTGTCCGGGGCCCATCCTGGGATGCTGAAGGCTCTGATACAAATCAGACCTTCCTGGCTTCAAACTTGGCAGGAGTGTACCCAAATACTGCATGGTAGCTGGCATAAGAGTTAGTTGGGAAGGACTCTCTGAGTTTCTTCTAATGAAATAATTTTATACTGTCATTTTAGATAATTATGCAGTGGCATAGGGACCTCAATCTGCTTTCCCCAAATCCGAGGTGAAAATGCTTTATTCCAGCCTTTTCCAGGCTTTTAAACCTGTTTGTGGAAAGCTTCCCAAGGTCTTGGGTTTGCCTTAAGTTTTGGAATATAAAATAGTTTGGACTCTTAGAAACTCTGTGGGGAGGGAAAATATTTCCCTTTCAGCTCTAGTTTAAAAAAAAAAAAAAAAGTTTCTTTTCTTTTTTACTCAGTTTTAAATGTAGCTAAGAGATTGATAATTCATTCCTGAAAGTTGCCTTTTCATGCAGCAATTGATGTACAAATGTGAGCAGATTAAACAAGTTGGTCTTGCTGTATTGGAAAGTGCTGCAGACAGCAGGCCCATAAATAGATTGAAAAGAAAAAAATGCTGGAAAATGCTTGCCATGAAATTAATTACGTGTTTAAATAGGAGGAGCTGATTTCAGTAAAACCAAGAGTACTTTTTAATCTTCCAGAGTGGTTCAGAGATTCAGTCCTCAAGTGGAAGAAGTCCTAGAGGGCAGCTCTAACGTGTTGGTAAGCAAAGGACAGGAACCAGTGAATAGAAAGGCAATATCTGTTTTATAAATACATAGAGACAGCTTCATCTCTGTAATGTATTCATCATGCAGCAGTAAAAGCACTTTGGCCCCATGTCTTGAGGAACATTCAAATTTTACTGTTACTGCAGCGCATTGCATGTCCTGCTTGGTGTTACTGCATGCTCAATATATCTTTTGGGCTTCTAATTGAGGTGTGTTGGGGGGTATTTCTTTATCATTAAATAATCATGGGCCAGATTTTCAAGGACTGTCAATACGTCTGTCTGCAATGCAGTCAATAGGACCAAACTCCTTTATACCAGCTCAGGATATGGTCTTGTGTGCTTAAAAATAGCCTAATGAGGGAAGGACCCATCTATCTACTGAGGTTTCGTGACCTACTTTGACCGCTCTCCTCATTATTTGGGAAGGCTCTGCTGGGCTTCTGCTTCTACATCTCCTCGGTGTCCCCTGAATTGCTCACAAAAGCAAATTCCACCAAAGAGAGACAGCTGCTTCTGCATATATTAATAATATGCAGCTCTATAAATGATTAACAAAATATACCACTGGCTTTGAGTCATGGTGTAGTAATTCACACGTAGCTGTTTAGAAGGCTCTCAGCCTTCATCCTGGTCTTGCACAAGGCACTCGGGATGAATGATTGCCCTGTCATGCAGACTGTTGTATCTAGTTGCTTAAATTGAGCACTGCACATATTGGATGGGATCATACAGCTGATTATGGCACACCAGAGAGACTTCATCCACCACGTGGATGGTCAAAATCAACATGATCAATTTTTCAAATTGCTTAATAATGCATCTGTGGGAATGCTGTTAGCCATAGACTGCAAGGCTCCATCCTTCGGCATCCTGGGGATCTAGAGCTGGTCCAAAGAGGTGTTTAAACTTGTGATCATATTTAATCACATGTGCAGACATTTTGGTGGATCCTATGAATTGCCTAGTGCAGAGCGAGGTCCTCCTGCTCCTCTGGCAAAGGATGCGGTCACGTCTTTTTCCAGCTGTTCGCTCCATGAGAAGTCACTGCACTTTCTGCTGTGCCTCTCTGTTGTCTCTGTGACGTTTGTGTCTGTGTGAGATCTATCCCTAAAAATGGAATACTTTATTTTTAAAAAGCTTTGCGAAGATGAGATTGTGTTTAAAAAAAGAAAAAGAAGAAAAAGAAAACTGAGAAGCTAGGGGCTTAGTAAATTAAATTGTCCATGTGTGTGATAGAGAACAGAAGCAGAAATACAACTTTGCCTGGTCACCTGCAGACAACTGAGACAGTTCCCGTTTACCTCCAGGTGATTCACCCCATCCCAATGTCAATCAAAATGGATCAGAAGGATCACACCTGAAAAGTGCCAGTTTTTCTCTGTTAATTACAAAGGGATCCTAGCGTGTCTTGCTCAGATATAGATGTCTATGCTCCAGAGCCCTAAAACTTGGGGAGGTGAGGCTTAGCCTTTAAATCCCTGTTTTCCCCGTCATCTATCACGTTCTGTTGGGGTGACAGTACACAGGAGATGTTTTATATGCTTTGTCCTTAGCACAGGCGAGTGAAAGGCCACTAACGTCCTGTTCATCAAATAATATTCAGTGTTAAAATGCTGTGGTTAAAAAGTGACTCTGCTGATGTGGAGCTTGAAGGGGTGTAAAATTCCCACAGAAAACTTGTCCCTGATAATGGTCTGCAAAAGGGAGGTGGAAAATCTGGTTGGGTTGTCCCAGGTGGAGGGATAAACTCCAAAGCATTTAGATCCTCAGCTGAAGCCTCGCTCCTCTTCAGTGGAGAAAATGGGGCCTCAGGAAAGAGTTTGGTGCCTTTGTGCTGGTTTCTGAGTGAAACAAACCTTTCAGGGGAAACAATGCTAATAGAGTCATCGCTTTGGCACATGGGCCCTGCTGGAAAGAAAGTCTGTTAATCCCCTCTATAGTCTCTCTATTTATACCCTTAGGCTGCACATAAACTGGCCAAGTACAAGAACAAAAGCAGACTAGAAATATCTCCTGTGACTGTTGTTCTCATGAGCTATTATCCCCTTTATTAAGGATCAGGCTAAGAACAACCTCTGTTAAGGACAATGTTCTGCGAAGAAATGTGATTATCATGCTGATTTAGGTGCAACTTGGCCCTGTGGCTTGCCTCTCCCTCTGCCCTCACTGCCCATTTTTCTTATTGTGCTTTTAAGTGGTGGTGCCATCAGCCAGGCTGGAGGAATGCCCCGACCCCAGGCGCGTCCCTTGCTCGGGGGGCAACCCCGGGGGCGGCTGGGCTTGCACATGCGCCAAGGTGAGTATCAGCCTGGAAGTACAGATTGTCCTCTCAGCCATTGCTTTAAGATATTCAATAATATGATTTTTACAATAAAAAGGAAAAATAAAAATATCTTGGACTACGTATTTTTGTGTCACCTTAGAGATGGGGTCTTCTAGAGAAGGGCAAGGCACGGGACCATTCACCAGATCACTGGTGTTCTTTCTTGTTTCTTTACTTTCAATCATTTTAGAAATTAATGTATGTGATACTTCATGTTTCTTTAATATCTCTGAAGCTCATTAAGAATTGTGATCATCTTCTCTGCAGTTTTTATTTCATGAAAATAAAAATCCATGCCCAAGTCCTGTTTCACCATGACCAAATGGAGATGTACCTTCTTCACCTGGAAGGCAGTACAGCCCAGGTTCCTTTGTGTCAGTCAAATACAAAGAGGAAAACAGGCCAAAGATGGCTTTTCTGATCTTTCTGCAAAGTACGTTTCCAGAGGCTTGTGGAGAACTTCATCCTTCATGGAAATGCACCATCGACCAGGAAGATGCTTTAGAAACGTAGAGTGCAAACAACTCCAGTTGTTTTGCCAGAGAAAAAGGAGGGAGGGAAATTCATCCTACTTGGCTGTACTGAACTTGAGATTTTCTCTCTGGAAAGGTGTTTGTCTGCATCAAGAATAGCTGTGATGTACCCTAGGTTCCTGTAGTCAGAACTGTTGAAAAAATTTCATTAGATTTATCTGTAATGGTTTTACAAACTGTGACCAAATGTAATGTTTCCATTCACATATTAGAAGTATGATTGAGGTTAAATCATCAGGTAACGTGGACTTAAGGAGTCTATGAACTGAATGATGGGGATTCTTGAAGTAAAGTACTAAATTACTTTTTCAGACTATGTGGTTACAATTTTCTAACCCCTCCAATATTGGATAATCAAAAATTTTATCTGCAGGATACCGTGACCTTTCAAGTCATAATCCCATTTAAGGCCAGACAACAGGAATAAATGAAGTCCATTCAAACAGCGACACATTAATTTGTGGCATTTTAGTATTTGTTGAGCTGTGATACTCATTTGTGAAATGAAAGTAAGTAACAGCTTAATTATAGATAGGCCAGATGAGGCTGTTGGTATTTGAAGACAGAGGGTGTTTATGTTAAAGAGATGAAACTCCTGTCACAGTGGAAAGAAAAAGCAAAAAAAGATAATGAGATAAAGAGTGGTAGGTGTTCAGGCTTATGTCTGAGGCTGGCTAAGGCCAGATGTTGGACTTAGATGTGGTGGTGCAGGATTCTTATGACCGTACTGCTGCTGAGAGAGTCCATCAGTGTGGGGCAGAGGAGAACTGCCCTGATGCCATTTTGACCATAAATTACAAAGCGCAAGTATACCCAGTCGTCTTTCTTTGCAAGACTGAGTGAAAACCAGAAGCAACAGGAGAAAGCAAAGATTTGGGCATTTTTGCACAAATGTGACTCGTTCTGGGATTTCAAAGTGGGTGAATCGGGTATTTCTGATTTTTGTAAAACCAAGAGAAATCAGAGTTTGTTTACAAAGTCATGTGCACAAATCAAGCAGTCCTGAATCTGGAGGAGGGAAAGGCAATCCACCTCAGAGTCAAGGTTGAGGCATGCGTATATGTTATTCCTGGGTGAAGAAGAAGAGGGAAATTGGAGACCCTATTGTCCACCACGCTGAAGATTGTCTCTTCAGGCTTGACTGTTGGAATCGACAGCTTGTCTCTGCTCATTAAATCAGGAATTATCTCCTAAGAGCATGTTGTACAGAGCCACTAACATCCATGTAGGAGCAACAGTAGCAAATATGGGAGGAGAACCACTAGGAATGTCTTCACTGGTTATTGTAAGAATTCATTTCTCTATTAAAAAATGTCTATTTAAATATTTCATAAGTTTTTCTTTTCCTGAGAATTCAGCTTTAATTGAAAAGAGATGAGCCAGCTGTTTGCCAGCGTTGTTAGTGTCCTTTTGAGAAGCCACTTCTGAGAAGAAGCCTTGCTCCTTGCAGGTCCTCCAGCATCTTCCTGGCCAAGCCTTGGTGGATGTTCATCTTCCTCAGGGAGTTTCACTTTCCTTCTGGCCTCAGCTCTGCATTTTGAAGATTTGTACTCACAAGTTAAAACATCACATATTGCTCACTCCTGGTCTAGCAAAGACCAGGTTTAATATTAATCTTTGTTTACTCAACAATAAAAGTTTTATTCAGTCTGAGATCTTTAAATTTAGTACCGATGAATCGAGCACTTTCTTAATGTATGTTCACATTCTGTCTTAGTCTATTATATATCATAGAATCATAGAA
>VYXH01012327.1:133040-185307 GCA_013397275.1 Burhinus bistriatus | reverse complement strand
CCAACCAGGGAGCTAGATTCATCTAGGGGCTCAACTTAAATGCCTCTGTGAAAATGCATGTAGCATGGGGAACAAACAAGAGGAGCTAGATACTGCACAACTACAATCTAATTGGAATCACAAAGACATGGTGGGATGGCTCCTGTGACTGGAGTGTTGAAATGGATGGATACAGACTCTTCAGTAAGGACAGGTAGGGTAGATGAGGAAGGGGTGTCACCCTCTATGTCAATGGTCAGCTGGAGTGCATGGAGCTCTGCCTGGGGATGGATGAAGAGCCAACTGAGAGCTTATGGGTCAGAATTAAAGGGAGGGCAGGGACAGGTGATGATACAGTGGGGGTCTGCTACAGGACACCCAACCTAGAAGACTGAGCAGACGATGTCCTCTATAGCCAGATAGGAGTAGCCTCACATCACAAGCCCTGGTCCTCATGGGGGACTTAAACCACTCCAATATCTGTTGAAAGGACAACACAGCAGGGCATAAGCAATCCAGGAGGTTCGTGGAATGCGTAGACAACTTCCTTCTGCAAGGACAGAGAAGCCAGTGAGGAGAGGTGCCATGCTGGACTTTGTTCTCAACAACAAGGAGGGGTTGGTGGAGAGTGTCATGCTCAAGGGCAGCCTTGGCTTTGGTGATCATGAGATGGTGGAGTCTGCGATCCTTAAGGCAGGGAGAAGGGCACGCAGTAAGCTTGCTGCCCTGGACTTCAGGAGAGCAGACTTTGGCCTCTTCAGGGATCTGCTTGATAGAGTATAGTAGAAGGAAGAGTGGCCCAAGAAAGCTGGTTAATATTAAAGGATCACCTCTGCCAAGCTCAGGAGTGATGCATCCCAACAAAGAGGAAGTCAGGCAAAATGCCAGGAGGACTGTGTGGATGAACAAGGATCTCCTGGACAATCTCAAACTCAAAAAGGAAGCCTACGGAGGATGGAAGCAAGGACAGGTAGTCTGGGAGGAATACAGAGAAATTGTCCAAGCAGCCAGGGATCAGGTTAGGAAAGCTAAAGCTCAGATAGAGTTAAATCTTGCCAAGGGCATCAGGGAAAACAGGAAAGCCTTCTATAGGTATATAAGTGATAAAAGAAAGAGTAGGGAAAATGTTAGCCCGCTCAGGAAGGAAACAGGAGACCTGGTCACCCGGGACATGGAGAAGGCTGAGGTTCTCAACAGCTTTGTTGCCTCATTCTTCACTGGCAAGTGCTCTAGCCACACCACCCAAGTCACAGAAGGCAAAGGCAGGGACTGGGAGAACGAGGTACAGCCCACTGTAGGAGAAGACCAGGTCAGAGACCAGCTGAGGAACCTGAAGGTGCATAAGTCCTGATAAGACCTGATGAGATTCATCTGTGGGTCCTGAGGGAACTGGCAGATGAAGTTGCCAAGCCGCTATCCATCATATTTGAGAAGTCATGGCAGTCTGGTGAAGTTCCTGCTGACTGGAAAGGTGAAAGAAACATAACCCCCACTTTTAAAAAGGGTGAAAAAGAAGACCCAGGGAACTACAGGCCAGTCAGTCTCAACTCTGTGCCCAGCAAGATCATGGAGCATCTTCCTGGAAACTCTGCTAAGACACATGGAAAGTAAAGAGGTGATTGGTGACAGCCAACATGGCTTCAATGAGGGCAAATTGTGCCTGAAAAATTTGGTGGCCTCCTACAGTGCCCTTACAGTGTTGGTGGATAAGGGGAGAGAAACAGACAGCATCTCCCTGGACTTGTGCAAAGCATTTGACACTGTCCTGCATGACGTCCTTGTATCTAAATTAGAGAGACATGGATTTGACAGATGGACTACTCGGTGGCTAAGGAATTGACTGGATGGTTGCACTCAAAGAGCTGCAGTCAACAGGTTAATGTCCAAGTGGCAAACAGTGGCGAGTGGTGTTCCCCAGGGGTCGGTACTGGGACTGGTACTATTAAACATCNCTGGAGCACCTCTGCTGCGAGGACAGGCTGAGAGACTTGGGGTTATTCAGCCTGGAGAAAAGAAGGCTCTGGGGAGACCTTATAATAGCTTTCCAGTATCTGAAGGGGACCTACAAGAAAGCTGGAGAGAGACTTTTTACAAGGGCATATAGTGATAGGATGAGAGGTAATGGCTTCAAACTGGAAGAGAGTAGATTTAGATTAGATATCAGGAAGAAACTTCTCACTTTGAGGCTAGTGAGGCCCTGGAACAGGTTGCGCAGGGAAGCTGTGGAGGCCTCATCCCTTAAAGTGTTCAAGTCCAGGTTGGATGAGGCTTTGCGTCATCTGGACTAGTAGGAGGTGTCCCTGCCCATGGCAGGGGGCGTTGGATGTAGGTGATCTTTAAGGTCCCTTCCAACCTAAACCATTCTTTGATTCTATGATTGCCTAATCTCCAGTCAACTGGGACCTTCCTTGTTAGCCAGGACTACTGATAAATGATGGAAAGTGTCTTGGTGAGCACTTCCACCAGCTCCCTTGGTACCCTTGGGTGGATCCCATCCAGCCCCACAGACTTGTGTGTGTCTAGGTGCTGTAGCAGGCCTCTCTCCATTTCCCCTTGGATTATGGGTGTTTCATTCTGTTCCTTATCCCTGTCTTCCAGCTCAGGAGGCTGGGTACCCAGACAACAACTAGTCTTACTATTAAAGACTGAGGCAAAGAAAGCATTAAGTACCTCAGCTTTTTCCTCATCCTATGTCACTATATTTCCCCCCACATCCAATAATGGATGGTGATTCTGCTTAGCCCTCCTTTTGTTGGCAATGTATTCATAGAAACATTTTTTATTGTCTTTATGGCAGTAGCCAGTTTAAGTTCCAGTTGGGCTTTGGCCCTTCTAATTTTCTCCCTGCATAACCTCACGACCTCCTTGTAATCCCTCTGAGTTTCCTGCCCCTACTTCCAAAGGTCATAAACACTTTTTTTCCCCCCGAGTTCCAGCGAAAGCTCTGTGTTCAGCCAGGCCAGTCTTCTTCCCCATCAGCTTGTCTTTTGGCACATAGGAATGGCCTGTTCCAGTGCCTTTAAGATTTCCTTCTTGAAGAATGTCCAGCCCTCCTGGACTCCTTTTCCCTTCAGGACTGTCTCCCAAGGGACTCTGTCAACCAGGCACCTAAACAGGCCAAAGTCTGCCTTTCAGACTATTACTATCTTGTAAGAGTATTGACTGCCTTCTCTACTCTTGTTATGGCCCCTTACATTTTTATGTTAAATATTTATCAGATTTTATAAGACAGATTTTGCAAAACAACAGTCAGGGCACTGACAACTCCTGGAAACCCAAACAAAGGGCAGAAGTATCTTGTAAATGAAGGCATCGAAATCTGTTTAGATTACCTCCAGTAAATTGATGAGGGAAATATTTATAAAAAGTCAATTATGAAAGATTACCTTTTTCTTCTGATTTCCAAACTCTGTACAGAACAACACAGCAGCAATGATCCTAGCCAAAGGGTACTTAATTATATTATGTGTAGCGGGAAGAAATAAAAAACAAAACCCCATTAATAAATCCTCCCCAAATAAATCATTCTCCAGATGAAGTTCAAGCCTGTAGAATGGAGCTGACACAAACTTTCAATAAATTGCCTTTTATGAGGGTATGTAACAGGTTCTGTGTCATTCAGGTATATCTGTCTTTTAAACCAGTGTTTCTCCATCATATTAATTACAGGAAATTTATCCCCTGTCCCATGGGGAGATAGTCTCTTCATCAGCAGTTAGATCTGTTTCCAAATCTTTTTTTATCACACTTGGAAAATCTATAGCTGTGGGTGGTCAGGTAGGAAAAAAACGTTCAACATCAGTTGTAGTGTTCCCTTCTCACCCTCAGTTGTTCCCTTCAATTGCAGAAAGGGTTGTATTCCCACATGAAAACTACAGCCCACCCAAGCTGAAGATGCTAGTAGCGAAGAGGCCCTTTGAAGATCAGTAGCCATCAACTATTTTGAGTAACATGGAAAGAGTTATAGTATGAGAGCTTCAAATGTTTGCCCAGACAGTACTTTTCTCCACAGCTCTGTCTGTACAGCATGTAAAGGTGAAATGTTAAGTATTCAAAGATCACAAAAATGTTGAACCATTTAAGAAAAGCTTTTAGAAGTCAGTTTCATGTTTGCAGATAAAAGTCATTTTCTGAATTGCTGCTATCAGAGCAGCCTGCTACTTCTGATGAAATGCCTCAGTCCAAAAGTGGAAGGCTCACTTCTTCAGCGACAAGCATTAGATTGAAACTTGTAACATATGGCTGAGACATCTTTACACAGGCTATCAAATTGTTCAGTTTTCCAAGTTTGTCATGTGATGTCTATCTGCAAATGATTGTACAATGATCTTGAAGACTTAATCTTATGGATTTACTCTTGGTGAGTGGTGGAGAATGGTGGATTATTCATTAAGTGCTTATGACTTGCCAAGTGTCACTAGAAAAACATGGGATGAAATAAAGAGTGCTATTTATACTGTAAAATTTAAAGGCAATATTTCTTAAATGTAAAATGCCCTAATACCTAAAGCAGCTTTACCTCATATATGATTATTTATTTATTTATTTATTTGGGGCTGGGGGGTAGGGTTTTTGAAGTGAGCAGCTTCAAGTACTTTTGGAGGCTGCTTTTCAACAGCTAATATTATCTCTTCAGTGAGAGACAGGGAATTTGTTGAGACTAGGGGCAAAACTATCCAGTCAAGTTCTGAGATTTGAGGACAGAAACATCTTTTTCTGATGTGACAAGGAGAAGAATCACCAGAAATGGCTACAGAGACCTTTCTTTGTAGTCAGAAGGAAGACGCTGGACAAGAGCCATCAGCACAGATTGAGAATCCTGTGACTGCCTTTTTTTTGAACAGCTTGCTAGACAAATTCGCAGTGATTGACCAAGTGGAAACATGGGATGCCTGTTTAGTTTAAAATCCATTCTGCTCTATTAATCCAGATAGAAGTCTAAAGGTACCCGGTGTTTAATTAATTTAGCTTTCTTTCTAGAGAGTAAGCCTGAAGAAACAAAGTTCCAAATAATTAGAGAGGCACACCAAAATAGAAACAAAATGGAGGGAGGGAGTAAAACTAATTAAATATTGCTCCTCTTCAGTGGATTCTTGGAACAAACATAATATCAAAATGACAGTCTTTGTTATCTTCTAAGTCTTTTTTCTGAAGCACACAGAAGTGGGAAATAGGAACGGGACACGCACGTGTGTGATTCTTAAGTAGTTGTGTTGGTTTTAACATATTCAGGAGAATATCTTTAATCATGACACAACCCACAAGAATATGGTTTAACACTGAGTTGCAGATCGCTTGCTTCTTGTCTTCACAATTTTTCATGATGACGTGAGAACAGCCTGATGATCACAAAACAAACATGCTATATCAAGCTTGAAATGCAGTCACACAATGATATTTTTTCTACCTATAAGCAAACAAGAGGGGCAAAAATTTCCTGAGAGTCATGCTGAGAGGAATCTATCATTCCTTCACTGCCATTAGAATCTGCATTCCGAGTAGAGTCTGTGGTGATTACATGATTGGGAGAATCTATCTTTATATTAAGGGGGAGAAAAAAAAAAAAAAAGTTTACCTAAACATTCACGTTTAGGATTTGCTGTGAAATCTCTGCAACTTACACATCACCAATTCAGTGACAGCTAACAACAGCAGAAGCACATTAACAAGACGGTATAAACTGAGTGGATAATGGGAATGCTGTCTAGAATCCCAGGGGAGAGAGTATAGCTATATCACTGAGATAAATCCACAGTTCATGAGAGGAATACCTTCCTTGCTTTGAAAAACCACTGCTTCCATGCCACATGCTTGGTATGCTGCTCTGCTGTTCAGTTACAGAAATGTATGTTCACAGTCTTGCCACTATGAACTCTGACCTTTCAAACATGCTGGCAGAGCAGAAAGACCCAGTTTTGTTGGAGGAGTCAACAACACAGCAAAAAGGAAAATGTTTCTTTTTTCTGAAAGATAGCAAATATATCCTGGCTCATATTTGGTGACACCTGTGAACTAAACAGTATAATATATAATATATCTGGTTACCATTTTATCCACACCAACTAAAATAGTTCTATACCTTTTTAAATGTGTGAAGCCTACAAGAGTTGGTCTAATGTTTGGAGCATTTGATGGTTTAGGAAGAAAAAGACTAACTGCTTTGGACACTGTAAATAGATTTGCCTCAGACCTCAGTGGTAGATTCATTTTAATGATTTGGACAATATAAATCCAATGACAAAGCTCAATCCAAGTTTAAAATTCAGTTAAGAATAGGAATTGCTTACTATCTTCCTTATTAAAAAAATAAAATCCAGGATATCGTATTATTTCCTTTTTTTCAATACAAGCTCCTGTGATGACACCAATAACAGCTGCCAAAATACAGATCTAAAAGACAACTGTCTCAAAGATCACCTTTTCCAAGGAAGAGTAAAACAGGTTCTGAGTGTCTTTAGCAAAACATCCTGCCATTAATTTCCACATTAGAGGTGGTCAGACATCACATGGGCAATCCCCACACAAGAATTAGGAAAAAAAACCAGAATGAAATTTGCAGAAGTAAATTGCCTTAAGAATTGACACCATCCAGAAATCAAGATAAAGCAAAAAATGATGACCTGCTCATAGGTCACTTTCTTCAAAATCTTCAGGCAGGACATCACCTAAAACTAACAAAATAAAAAGGTCTTTCGAACACAAAGCACTGGTTTAAACCCACAAACTCATTTTCTTTTTACTCCTCCACCATTATAGGATCGTCATCATCATAGAATCATCATAGAATGGTTTAGATTGGAAGGGACCTTAAAGATCACCTACATCCAACGCCCCCTGCCATGGGCAGGGACACCTCCTACTAGTCCAGATGACTCAAAGCCTCATCCAACCTGGACTTGAACACTTTAAGGGATGAGGCCTCCACAGCTTCCCTGCGCAACCTGTTCCAGGGCCTCACTAGCCTCAAAGTGAGAAGTTTCTTCCTGATATCTAATCTAAATCTACTCTCTTCCAGTTTGAAGTCATTACCTCTCATCCTATCACTATATGCCCTTGTAAAAAGTCTCTCTCCAGCTTTCTTGTAGGTCCCCTTCAGATACTGGGAAGCTATTATAAGGTCTCCCCAGAGCCTTCTCTTCTCCAGGCTGAACAACCCCAAGTCTCTCAGCCTGTCCTCGCAGCAGAGGTGCTCCAGCCCTCTGGTCATCTTTTTGGCCCTCTTCTGGACCCGCTCCAACAGGTCCATGTCCTTCTTATGCTGAAGACTTCAGAGCTGGACACTGTATTCCAGGTGGGGTCTCACAAGAGCAGAGTAGAGGGGCAGAACCACCTCCCTTGACCTGCTGACCATGCTTCTTTTGATGCAGCCCACGATGCAGCTGGCCTTCTGGGTTCTGAGTGCACATTGTCGGCTCATGTTGAGCTTCTCAACCAACACCCCCAAGTCCTTCTCCTCAGGGCTGCTCTCGATCAATTCTCTACCCAGCCTGTATTTATGAGTGGCATTGCCCCAACCCACATGCAAGACCTTGCAGGACCTTCTAGAACATCTACAAGATGTTCTAGAAAAGCCTCAGTCTATATTCTTTTTACCCTCAAGCACATTACCTTACTCTCAAAATTTTAAATTAATCTCCCACTTATGTTAAAAAATAGTTCCATTTGGCAATACACCCCTTCTTCCTCTAGGAAGAGCTGGATCTGTTTTTCGCTGTTCTTAGATATGTCTCATGCCACAATCCTCTTCCAGTAATGAGTAATTAGAGCCACCCGTCTATGTTTCCTTAGGTGAATGTGTTCACTCTGTCCCAGACATCAAATAACCTTGTTATACTTGCAGATAAAAAAATTTCAAGCTATTAATTTTGCAGTGCTTCAGCATGCAGACAGAAAGTATTTAAGCTCAAAGAGCAAAAATCACTTTAAAGAAGAAAATATTCCCTGTCTTTATAAAATACAAGCCATAGAAAATCAATGTTTAAAGAACTATGACATTAGATTATTTTCATAAATATTTCTGTGAGCTTTTACCAAAGACTTTTTCCCTTCTTTTTTTTTTTTTTACTATTTTTTTGGAAGAGATTAAAGGCATATTCATCACACAGCTTAACTGCCAGCTCTGAAATCACTTCCTCAAACCACTTTTCTTACACTCCTTTAATTGAAGAGATCCTTCATAAATTGTGCATACCTGGCAAAGGTAAGACTACAAAATCAGTCCTGTATAAAAAGAGACATTTATATATTTTCACAGTACTCTTATAGCTTGTCTATCCTTTGGTCAAATGGTTCTTACATAAACAGCGAATAATTTGTAGTCTTACAAATTACAGTAAAGGACTACTACAAGATATTAAATAAAAGACAAAAATCAATATAACTAATATTTATATGCACATTTTAACACATAGAATAGAGATAACTAATATAGAATGGTAAAGCAAAAGAGAAGTTTGGAAGCTATTTTTCACGTTGAATATATACACATTTTGAATGAATAAATATCTTTTAATGTTATCTTGTGTGATACTCTTGGTACTTGAAACAAACCAGTAACAGATATTTTCCAGAAATATTCAGAAGTGACTTCAAAATTAGAATAAACAATTAACCTACAAAAAAAAATCTCAGCCCCCACCAACAAAATGAAACCGTAGCTATGTGAATGTATTAACTAAACAAAATGAAATTTTAAATAATTATCAATATTTAATAAGCTTCAAGAAAACACAAATTTACAGTTGCACTAACAGGACCGGTAATTAATTATATTTCTATGAATAATGCTGTTTGCTCTATTTATTTATTTTTTTTTTAGAATTATCTGTTCTGATGCCATTTGAGGAGTGTTCTGTTCATAAAGTACATTGTCATATCTATCAGTTCACAAGAAAATCATAACCTAAAACTTCTTTGGGGAACAAGTAGTTGGATTTTAACAAATATGAGGCAATAATATGTAACAGACTAAGACTTCCAGAGCTGAATAAACAATAAAATGAGACTGAATAGAAAAACATTATTAAAATAAAAAAATAATATGTATATTTCTATCAACAATACCTAATAAAGTCCCACAAACTGGGACTAACTAATGAAGACCACATTTTTTTAAAAGAGAGAAAACAATCAATAACCCCCTCCTCAAAGATCTTATAATTCAATTTTAATGCTAAAATAATATAAAACTGAAGTTATTTTTACCATATATCTTCAACATTTATGCTTTTTTAAATGATGCATTTTTGACAAAAATTTAATTTTTTACTTTTAAGTCTGTTCTTGTCAGTCAACATGGATTATATATTAAAACTTTGCAAATAATATTAAAATATTTTTCATATGAAAGTGTATAAATCTGAAAACATTTCTCCCCTTCCCCACCCTCATTTTTAATTAAGAAAAAAGAGGAAAATAATACAGTTTACTTCTATTTTTCTTCATTTTGCAAAATAAAAGTCTGGCCTCTATAAACTCTCCCCCCAAAAATAGGTGAATCCTGTTAGTGATCATTTTTATCAAAAAAGCAGCATATTCCAAGTATGGTATTCAGACCAACTCTTCTTGAGTCATGCTTTGATAGAAGTGCTGGCAGCCGACATCCAGCTGGCTCCAAGGCAGGCTATTTACACCAGCAGCCTGAATGATGGATGTTTTTTAGGAAGCAGCAGGAACATGGAGGAGTTACATCAGGAATTATACCCAGACTAGGTCTCTCTTTTTTCTAACCTTATAAAGATAATGTGGAGAAACTCATTATGAATATGTGAACAGAGCAGTGAATGGTGAATGCCTGTTATGTTATAACAGGTAGTTTTAATAAATTTAAGCAAAAGGAGATCTGAAATAACTTCCTTTAAATTTCAGAGGGCAGGGCAATTTCAAGTAAAACCAGTCTAGAATTTCCGATACACTGAAATCTTAGGAAAAGGCTGAAATATATACTTCTTGATGTTTCAGCAAATTGTTTCTCTGAAATTAATAGAAAGCAGCAGGTGCAGAAGTGAATGAACTGAACTAAACATGATTTTTTTTTTTTAATCAGAATGGACGAAAATGACTTTGAACATCAGCAAAGTTTCAGTTCAGGGATCTCAGTAAAGGACCTACACAGGTTTCATAATGGCATCTTTTTAATAACAAAGCAAATGAGCATTTTCTTTTCTGTCTGCGATACGTATTTTGTTTACTGAACATGAAATCTGTCTGCTATTTCCTCCTCATGACCTGTATGGAGAATAATATATGTAATACTTTTATAAGAACTTATCCAAACAATAAATTATCCTGTTTCACCACTAAATTACAATACAGACTTTTTTTTTTTCCATTGTCCTCTTAGTACACTCCTTTGGGACATAAAATTACTGAACAGAATAAGCATCAGGTCTCTGAATAGACATTTAGCAGTAGTTCAGGAGCACTTAATTTTGAAGCCTCTTTATGAAAAGTTCTCGTACTCACTTGCATCCATCTGCAGTTGCTGTCCTTCCTGAGTGCTGTGACTAGTTTGACTGCGGTACTCCAGCAAGAAGAGTACCCATGGAAGGTTATTACAACCATTCACCCAAAGCCAAATTGCACGTCTGGAATGTTGCTAATCTTACTCTGAGTTTGCAAAAGTTATTCCAGTGATGCTGAGCTTTAGGTTAAGAAAAAAAAAAAAAAACAAAATTAATTGCTATACTTGTCTGTTTCTTATTTTATATGTCTGGGAGCCAAACACTATTCTTGTCAATTTTAAGATACCTTTGTGGAACCTAGTACCCCTCAAAGTGGACAGGACTTTTCTTTCTTTTTTGTCTCAACATATAGATGCAACAAAATTCATCATTGCATGTATATGTAATAAATGTCTACACAACACTATACATTGCATGAAAGTATTTTCATTTACGTACGCCAGCCTGCATTTGATCAGCTAGTACCAGTGAAAAGCAATTCTCTCTTTTGCTTGATATAGGAACAAGGCTTCCAACAAAAGGGATTTGAACTGAGTGTTTCCAAAGACATGGAGGACATTTTCTAATCACTCACTTTATAACTCTATCCCAAAGTCCTAGATCCATATCTTTCTTAGATATCTAGAGATCCAGTTTTTTTGCTCTAGATCTTTACTAGTTTGCCAGTATATAGAAGATTACTAGACTTTTCATAGTTTAAACACATATGCTAGTAATAACCAAAGAAAATCCTACACTTGATCAAATAGTTAAATTCATAAGAAATTTTTAATTAAAAAAATTAATGAAAGTGTATGAGTTTCACTGAAACTTTTCTGATTACCTTTTTCAGTCTCTGGAGTATTTTCTGTGGAAAACTAGCATGAGTGAGATTGAGGAAGCAGAAAGAAAACAAAAAAACACATAGCCCAGGGTAGCTGATTGCCAAAGAATGATGATGTCCAGCAGTGACGTCAGAAATTCGAATTCAAATTCTGCTCTGACTCAGTGAAAGTTAAAGTCCTTGTTCTCTCAATAAGTGAGAGCCATGTCTCTTCTGCGGTTGGAAGGAGACCAATTCTTTCCCAATGGACTTCAAATTCAAATGATTTGGTAAAACAGTAATGTTTCATTGAGCAGTCAATTTTTTTTTCTGGATATTTTTACAATGGACAGTCAGGCAGGCATGTCTAACCTTCCTCTCTACTCTGAATCCTTATATAGGGACAAAAAAAGCCAGCTAAATTTAAAAAGCACTAAGAATCTTCTAAAAAACAAACCACTGGATGATGAACAGCAGGGGGCAACCAGAGACTCATTAGTCATACTATTTCCAGTAGTAGTCTGAAGTTGAATTTTAGAAAAAAAAATAAAAAAAAAAAATCAAACCATCCTAGTTGCTTTGACAGACAAAATTGGGCTGAAAACATACTTTGAAAAGCACTTTTACAGGATTTTTGGCACTGTGGTATTGGCTAGTAATTTAATACTTGTCAAAGTATTTATCGCCTTCAAACTCCTATGGATAATTTAAAGAAAAGGAGTAAGAGCAAAGATAAAATAAGAGTCCAACTAAAAAATACTTTTTGTCTGAAATAATTTTTTCGCTCAAATTTGATCTAATTTAGTCTTGCCACAATGAAATCAGAAAATAGGTATGAAATCATTAGTTCTATCAGTCCTGAACAAGGCTCTACTCTGGGTTTAGCAATAGATAGAATGGGCAATATTTTTCCAACCTTTTCTTTCTGTTCTACAACATATGATTCTTCATACCTTTGTTTTCAATTTTATTACATACTCTCTTTTCAGACTATATAGCTCATCATTTAAGCACTAAAAGGAGCTATGATTTTTTTTTATAGATTAAGAAAATTGTTTATTTGATATGCACCGCTTCATTGAAAAAAACATCTCTTCTTCAAATGGAATAATTGTTCCAGTACCATGATTCAAACAAAGGCTCTTCCTGTAGTTACTCAAGTGGTTGTAGAACTAAAGGTTCTACATTAGTAGTTGTAGTTACTCAAGTAACCATTAGTGGTTGTAGTTACTCAAGTGGTCTTCAGAACTAATTCAGCAAAGCTGCTTTGAACCTTCCCTTTGTTTTCCTCTATCTGGAATGCAACAGGGCTTTCAGACAAGTCTCGAAGGAGGCAGTCAATTAATTAGAGACCTGTCACTGTATACAATATAGGTGATATAGAATGTCAGCAACAGAAATAGGAGGACATTAATCTAGCTCAAATCACAATATGTAGAAGGAGAAGTCTGCCTGAAGAAGTTACATCCTGCTTTGCAATTTGGAAAGAAAATTTATACAAGTGTCATGAATAGAAAGAATTGTGACTTTGCATTTCTACTGCTTTCTGGATTATGTAGGTAGCTCTGAGAATCTGAGATTGCAGTTTGAACTGTAACCTCAACACCACCATAACTGGTGTTCTGCCCTCAGATCCAGTTTTGCATCTAGAAAACTAGATATTTTTGCAAACTAAACCATGTTTGAATCTAAAGAAGAAAAAACTTTTTCAAACGCAGATTTTTTTTTAAAAAAATTAATCTAGCTGAAAAACAGAAATCTTGTGAGTTGCCTTTCCAGAATATTTTTGAAAGAAGCATTTTTCCATAATTTTCTTATTTCAGAATTAACCCATTAAGTGTATTCTACAAAATAAAAAAAATATTTATTATTCTAGTGTACATCAGGGTCATAATATAACTTTTTTTTTTAATACTTTCTCTTTCAGAAAAGATTATCTGTGTCTCTCTGTCTATCTTCTGTAAAGGCATAGAAACATATTTTAGGAAAAAAAGTCAGGGTTTAGTTGTTTACTACAAAGCTAGAACCAAGTTCTCTTCCTTGGCTAAGATTATTTTGAATGTGATCAAATCTTTGATATATTTTCAAAATACTTATTTAATCATAGTTAGTCTGGGGACTTGAATAAGACTTGAAGCCAATCTAAAATTGATAGAAAAAAAAAAAGGCTTGGATAAATACTGTAACAGACAATGAAAAACTTTATCATGATGTTAAAGCAATATCTCAATTTGGGCAAAAAGATGATGAACCACTGACTATTGACAAAACATTAATTTCTTCTTATTTTAAACTAGCTGAATAAAATTATGAGAAGCAAGAGTTATGCACAGACTGAATGCTTTTGAAAGTTGTTTTAATATATGATTGGCTGCCATTACACAAATGCCAGACAAAATCAGGTGTCTATACCTTATTGACTTTATATCTGTTGGAAGATATTGGAGCATAGTTTCTGCCTGAGATAGTTATTGATGTTAACCGAATGTAGGATCACTAGAAATACCTACTTATGCACACCTCATACTCTTCAAAAATTTTTTGACAATGAAGTGAGAATCTTATAAATCATCCTTTATTTTTCCCCAGTATGATTTATACTGTTCTCAGAAATGAAACAAACTAATATGAACAACAAAAGTCCCAGTACTTAATGATGGATATACTTCTTGTTAGTCTACAGTCAGAACTGAATTGAGTTGTACATTAAAAGTTCAGACCAGAAAGATGGCTAACAGTCTTTTCTGTTTCCAAGTTTCATTATTTTTACAGCATAATGCAAGTCAAACTAGTTTGAATCCTAAATGAGGCTGTTAGTGTTGATTATTCTCTAGGAATATAAAAATTAAACAGTGTGAGAATTTTAGATAGGAAAGAAAATCATGAGAATGCTTACCAAATCCCTATTGTATTCAAATGCACTGTTCATATGAGTATGCAAAAGGTGTCAATTTAAAATACAGACTGCAGCTTGAGATGAATCTAATTAGAAATATTTCATTTTCAGAAGAGCCTTCTGGGATTCAAAATTTTTTATTCATTTTAATTCACTATGAATCAAGGGAAAGGTTTATCACAAAAAGATTTCTGATCTGTGAATCACTTTCTGATCTGTGACTCAAGAGGAATAAAGGTGTGTATGTGCATGTGAAATACAGGGAAAGAGAAAAAGTAGAATGTAGAAAGAAAAGAGAGGTGTGACATGCAAGGGAGTGGAGCATGGTGGGTTTATTTATTTATATCGTGTAATACATAAATATATATTAATTGAAGCATATCCAAATAGAACCTCAATGTCATCTACCTGAATTGTGACAAAGACTTGTTTTACTAATTTTTTTTTTTTTTTTTTAATTTGACAAAAACCAAGGATGCATATCTGAACCAGATTCTTGATTGGAGTAAATCTTCTGTGGCAATACACTGATTTACAGTAAATGAGAGTATCAACAACTACACTATCATCCTCATATCTCCCTTCAAATTCCTGCACTCATCTTCAAGCCTTTTGCTATCACATTTTCCCCAAATATGATTCATATTTGACTTTCTTCTGAAACTAAAAATTTGCGTTTCAGAATTCAAGAATTGATTAAGACAGTCTTAGAATGTCTGATATTGATACAAAACCAATGATACTCTTCCAGCAGAGAAATCAGAATTTTAATCTTGGATTGTCCAGCTTTAATGGAGCAAATATTGTCAAAAAAAACAGAAAAAAAAAAACAAACCCAAACCAAACAAAAAGCCCCCACAATATAAAGTGATCTGTCTTCCAGATGCAGGAAAATATGGGATGTTATCCCTGACTTAAATCAACAAAATTTATTTATGAATTTTATTCTCTAATCCTGAAGTGATTAGGGTTACACAATCTAGTGAGAAAAATTGTCCCCAAACTTAAATGATAAAAGATTCTCTAATGTCTTACTAAGTAATACCTAACTAATTAACTAACATCTATCTGAATCTTCCCATCACGTATTAAGCAGGTCACATTTTAGTCTACCTTTTGTAGACATGAAGGGGAACTCATCGCACATCCTTTTTAGAGAAAACTTATGTACTTTTAACTAAAGATTAAAGTTAAAGATTTAACTACTCTTTACTAGATTTTTTTTCAAGAACAATTCAACTTCTTCCAGCAGTTCTTCATAAGACTAACTTGTAAGCCATTCATGACTCTTGTTTTTCTCCTCTGTGCTTTTTCTATTTTATCTGCTTGTTGTAATAAAACCACATCCCAGTCTTAGAATAAGTCCTTCTGATTTGCAGTCTCGGTCTGTACTTAACATTATGTCCTTCCCCTCTTTAGAAATCCTTTTTATGGAAGCCTATCTTCCTGGCTGAAGTTCACATTTTTATTCTATTGCTATTATTCTACTCCACTTTTACATTCATTTGCAGAGAATTATTAACTTGATACTTTTTGATAATTTCACCCATATACCTACTTACAAGTGTTTTGTTCCCTTTACTCAGATGCATCTTTGACATAAGACAGCCTAAGTTCTTTTAGTGTTTATAAAAAAAAAAAAAAAAATGCTTTCAGCATTGTCCTCAATAATTTATTGGTAGGCTGTGCCTATATATAATGCTTATTCAGTAGACATTTTCGCCTTACCAGAAGGCCGTGTCCTTCAGGTATTAGACACTTGAAATAAGATGCATCAGTCTTATTTGCTCTTACTATGATACTACTTTGTTCTATACCCCTTTTTGTCTTTATTTGAAGGCTTTTAACAGGTCTGCTTCTCACTTCCTTCTGAGCTTCAGAGAAAACATAAATATTTTCATCATACAGTAAAAAGCTTTCTTTTCTCCCTACCTGTCTTTCTGTATCTCTGATTTAGGCCATCAAGTCTCTGAGAGGCCAATTAAGCTTTGTTTGTGCACTAAGATTTCTAGTTGTTATTGCTTGCACTTGATACACTTTGCGTTAGTGCATATATGTCTAATATATCTGGCAAGTTTGTCTATTATTCTTTTTTTAATAAACTATCTAATAATGCAAAAAATATTCTTATCTTAAAATAGGAAAGAGTTTGTATTTGCTTACCCAGCAACCACCAGTCTGATGCAGCTAAAATTCCTTGCATATGGCTCTATCTTTTGGTCTTTGCATCATTGTATTGTGACTTTTCATCATAAATCAGTTTATTTGGTTTATGTTACAGCAATCCCTTACATACCAGTCTCCTTGAAACAGGTCAAACCCCGAAATGTTATTTTGTTAGGACAGCAAAATGTATGTATGGTTAAGCATGCCTGCATTCCTATGTATATAACTTACAGAGATATTACTTAATAGTTTACAGAAATATTACTTGCGTTAGGGCTATTTCTTAATTACCTTTCACTCATCCTGGTTTCTTTAAGAAGCACTTACCTATTAAAGCAGGAATATAATCTCTAGTCAGCCCTAAAGATACGTCTGACATTCATAAATTTGGTTTGATATATTTGAATATCTCAGGTACCATAACTATATGTCATACTTCAGTATAATGTCTTTTGAACATTCTGTGTTTGAAAGTATCAGTTGTCTGAACTTCTGTTCATTTACCTTAGAACTTAGAATATATATCTTGTCTTTATCATCTTTCATGTCCACATTCTGTTCTATCTTTTTGTGTATACTCTGTGCAATTCTGTTTCTGCAGTAAATTAACTCTGGAAAAAAAAGGGTATTGTTTTATTAGGATAGGTTGAATGCTGAAAAGCATTTTCTACAGATACTTACTCAGTTTTACATAAAAGTTTTATTTGACTGTACTTCTGCTTGTTCCCCACAAGTATTCCTGGAAAAAAAAGCTTGCCAGCCATAAAATAATCAATCATAAAAACCAAACATTAACTGAGTATGGAATTCAAAGATTTTATAAAGCAGTAGGTGTTCAGGAATATAGTGATGAGATATTGCAGACAACAGAGCACAACTGGCGTTCCCTCCACAAGGGCCCTGAGGGCGCTGACAGGCCTGACTGCCCCTGCCAGCCTCACCAGGGCTTCCCCCACCCTGCTTACAGCCCAGGACCCCATGTCACCCCCTGCCTCAGCAATGCCACAGCAGGGCCGGTCTCCAGCTCCCCACAGCCCTGCCCTGCCCGGCCATGGGCCTAGTTGAGCCAAGCCCCCAGCCCGTCCTGGTCTCGTCCTGTCCCCAGCTCCAGGAAGGTGCCCAATGCCTGGGGCTGGGGCTGCCCTCCCAACTGTCCTGCTCCTGGCTGTGGTGCTGGGACGGGCCTGGGCAGCCAGGCTCAGCCCTGCTGCCTCATGGGCATCCTTATGGGGGCCCCCAGGGAGCCCTGGTACCTTCCCCTGAGGTGCTGTCTAAGGCGTCTGGACTGCAGCTATGTAAAGCAGCGATTTTGCGGCTTCCCATCACAGAGGCACAGCTGCAAGGTGACAAGGATGCTCTGAACTTCAGGAAACCTTCCTTTCTTTGTGTCACTCCGGTCACTGTGCTGACATTTTTCTCCGTGCATATACACTGTTTGTTAGTGGGATGAACAGAGCAATCTCTTTTCCTAAGGCTAGAGAAAAAAAGTGTCTATGTGAAGGAAGTTGTTTCAGTCCTCAGGCTCCAAGCCCATTGAAGAAAATCTTTTTATTTCATGGATTTTCTAAACCCCAATAAGGAGACTATGCTAAGGATCTGCTGTCTGGATGAGAGGTTGTTGTGGACAGATTTCTGGGCAGGCAAAAAGTACTTCAAGACCACTTCAATTCCTCAGTACAGTCCTGAAGAGCAGTCTGGTCTGCGGCTTTTTAATGTGGCTGTTCCTGTAATTCCAAACACAAGCTGTGAACAGCGTATCTAGTGTTAACTTCTACAAAGCTAATAAAACAGACCATGAAGAGTTTTTGAGCAACGCAGCTGAATTCTGCAGCAGGTCCCTAGTTTCACGGGCTTTAGCACTCTTACAGGGGGCCCTATTTTTGCAGGAACAGACTGATCTGAAGCAATTTCTCGGTTTCATTAGCCTTTTGAAGGCTTTGTTTCATGCGCAGATATGAGAGTGAATTCCATTTTCCACCTATCTTCTGAAAAAAACATAATGAAGCCCATGCAACCAAAAACTGGAAGGGACAAAAGGAGGGATGAGAACACCTGGTTGAGTTTTCTTTCCTTTCTCATGATAACTTTATAGTGGCAGAGCTTTTTTGACTTGTCTCTGACTCATTAAGGAGAAGAAGTAGAAGCTGGAGACAAAAAAAAATGCTAAAGAGGAACTGCACTGACTGCTTTCTTTTAACACAGAGCAGTTTGGAGGAGACAATCAGGAGCACATGCTGACATCCCTAACATGCTCCTTTGCCTTTCCAAGAACTCAGGAGGGGATGTAGCTGGAGAGCCGTGCAGGTCCCAGTACAAAGAGCAATTTGTGTGGCTAAAGGCACATATGGACAGAAGGTAACAGATATTCAAGCCCACTTGTTGAACAAATAATCTGTTTCTGGTTGTCAGAAGAAAAATCCCATTGTATAGAAAGGCTAAATTTGGGCTGGCAAATGATCGTGTCAGCTTGTGTTAGAGGAATGTATATATTTTTTCTGGAGGAGCAATCAACCTAAATTGTAGTTTAAAGATAAGTAATTAAGCGGTGACATAAGTTGGGGTTTTTTCTATCATAATTTAATAGTAACCAGGGGTTTCCTACTCTCTCAAGTCCTATTAAACAAAGCATATATTATTACCCATTGTGTTCCACTTAACAATCACAATGGCCCGAAGGAAAATCTCTCTTCTTTCCTTGTACATGGTAGCCAATTGCTAACCAAACACTCCCAGCCCACAGTTCTTACTCTCACATGTGCATCCTGTTCCACTTGTGCATTCCTGCAATTTCTGTTTCATCATCTTTCCATTGCAAACTGACAGTCTTTCCTTGGGATTTAACCCTTTATCCACTAATATTTCACTGTCCCCTGTCACCTTTAGATTATTTTCCTTCTTTACAATAAGCTTTCACTGTGGTGGAATAAATATGTTTCCTTAATGAAGCAGTTACAATATTGGCACAGGTTATATTTGGAAATTCTGTATACTCTGTGGAGGAAGTGCTACAATTTTCAGAATTTTAGATGAAATTACTTGTTTCCCAGAGGTAGGTTAGGCTCATACTTGTCTTGTGATTGTTTCCAAGCCTTCCTGCATTCCGACTGTCAGGTCCTGGAGTGCATTTCCCTTCTAGGAGTTCAGTTGGAGACATTACGGAGTTCAGCTGGCTGAGTCCAAGATCAACTCCTTTGCTGATCAGAGCTGTTGTGAAGAAAGCTCGAAGCATGGGTCTGCCCCTTCTTTCCCTTGGGAGCTGCTTGTAAGCTGAGAATTTAGCGCTGCCGCAACCTGCGCTACATCACAGCTGTGGAGCAGCTATGTCTGTGCCCAGTCTCATCCCTCCGCGAATATGACCCAGACTTGATGGTTTGTCTTCGTGGTTTGGCTTTCGACCTGCCTTACTGCTGCAGACTTGCTGATCAGTCTCTGGAGACGATCCTGACCCAGACTTGTGACTCTGCAACCTGCCTTTTTGTTGGTGAGGACACTGCTCCCACCTGCACTATTGTCACACTCAGCTCACGGCTCACCTCTTCCAGAGCAGAACTATGCTTCCTATCTTGCAAAGCAGAACTAGGATGAAGATTTTTCCCTGTAACTTCTACACATATTTAAATATATTTTTGAAGGTGACATATTGCTAGCTTATCAACCAAAATGTCCACTACCTTCAGTTCTTGTTTGTAAAAGAGGGATTTAATTAAGTGGGAATCGATCTATTGGAACTTAGTGAAAACAAACTCTCCATCTCAGTTGGGTTATGTCCACAGAAGTAATTAATGGCAGTTTGGTAGTTTAAAAAGGAGTAAGTCAGTGAAAAGAAATGAAATTTTCTTTCTTACCACACTGATAAGCAATATGGCTAAAGACAAATTAAGATTTTTAAGTCCAGGTAGGTTTTTTACTTTGTTTTCAGTGTCCAGTTTCCCTATGTCTGAAAGTCTTTGGCCTACAATAGCAAGAAATCATATCAAATGCCTTCCTCAAATCCAAAAAGGTTAGATCGACTTCAATCCACTTATCTAGAAAATCAGTTATCTCATGAAGCTTTCTTCTCTGAGAAAGCACCTTATCAGATATTAGTCCTCCAGAGCACAGTTCTGCTTGTTCATGAGTTATTAAAAAGACAGCAGTGTCCTTGCACCTCATCCAGTCACATTTAACAAATCTTAGCTACTTTAAGAATTTCTGGGAAAGACTATGAAAAAGCAAAGATACAGAGGGACAATGTAGAGAGCCTATGTAGAGGCTTGGAAACCAGAAGACTTACAATCCTTGTGAAGTCCATACCTTTATTCTATTGTAGGGTTATACCATTAAATAGCTTCTTCTAGTCCAGATGTACTTCATTTTGTTATTAAGAAAGCAAATTTTAGTGTTGCGTTTGGATTTATTACTACTTGGGAGTGACTTATGTGTTTGGAAAATATTTATGTCTTATATCTTAAAAATCAGTGATGCTTGAGAGGTACAAACTGTTTCTTTAACTTTTTGCATGTGTTCTTCAAAGTCTTGCAATGCTGTATACGTTTTCTGAAAAGCACAAAGTTGGAATTGTCCTAGTGGCTCTAAGGACAGCATGGGAGAACACACTTCTCTCACCATTGCTCATTTTGGCCTAGATTGTCCACAAAGTGTTAAAACTATCTGACCCATGACTAGAGTTTCTGTATGTCAGCTATGAGTTTAGCTTCCCCTCCATCACTCTGCTCAGTGCTTATTAGAATCTCTCCAACACATATCTCATTAGCCTTATTATCTGTGGAGTTTCTGGGAAAAGTAATTCATAATTCTTGCTCCAGAGAAACCATGTTTGAGTAGATATGGAATAACCGATTATGTATGTTGGAAGAGGAGTTATATACCTAAACAGAGACATACAATCATCCAAGCATCTGAATGGTGTTCCAATACATGAGAGTTCCACTTAGGGCTCCTGGTTAAGCAGAAGATTTCATATCTGATCTTGCTGGAGTTTCTTCTCTGCAAGGTGAAGGTAACTATTTCTCCAGCTCACAGAGGCAAGGAGTTTAGGTACATTAGAGCACTTGTTATAGTCGTAAGGGTTTTATAAGCAAGAGAGATACTTGCATGTTGTAACATTTCATATGTAGGAATAGACTCAACTGAACTGAGCAATAAAGCTGATTATTACAATCACACCAGGTAGGTCCTTTTTTTTTCTCTTGTCCTTATTCTTCACAATGCCTACTTTACCCAGAGTTATTTATGTGAGGGAACTAAGAGCAGAGGGCAATAGCATCTACACAGATGTGCAAAATAATAAATTAGTCATGGCTGAAACCACCTATGGATAAATGAAATTATTGACCAGCAGTGGTTGCCTGACCTGTATCCATCAAAATGTCAAAACATGTATATATAGATGGCAAGGGACACACCCTAGAAAAGAATAAAGAATGCATAAATCTCTGAAGCTGCTCCATGCTGCTTCAGGTAATTGTGGCATAGTATGCTTTACAATACTGTAGATGTCACCAAAAATTGATTAAAAACAGCACTAGCTCATTGCTTAATTCTTTTTAAAGCAGATATCCTATTAGGTACTAAATAATATCTCCTCACATTCTACTGTAAATAGTTTGGAGTAAATGAGTGGTTTATGACAGACTTTCAGCTCTGAAGTCTTATAATTCAATAGCTCTGTAGAATTTAAACAATATGAATAATACTGAATAAAAAATTTTTGTCAAACCTAAAAGATTAAGGTAAAAGTGATAGCCCTACTCCAAAATTATAGAGTGGTTCAAAAATTCAATTTAAATTGTCTTTTTTTTTTTTTTGTGATAAATGCATTCTATAAATGATTCCTGCAATATTCTATTAATGTTTGTAATGTTATGTTGGTTTAATCTATATTATATTCTGCAGGGCTTTTCCCTACATGAGTGTTATTAACAGGAAATAACAATATCTCTAGGTCATCAAGATTAGCTTTCGACCTTCACCAAAAGGAATATTGAAAACACACTATATAGCCCAAACTTAACTATTTCCTTGTTGTCTTTATTGGTAACTCAAATTACAATTGTGAGAGACTAAATAAAGTTCACCTTTTTTCCAGCTGTTCCTTATCTCTGCAAAATTAATAGCAGAATTTGTTTCTATCTGCTCTATAAATAGCAAACATTTATGAAGTTCTTTCATCTACATTTTTAGCATATTGAATCTTAAATTTATGCATTTTCAAGGCTGTTGCTAAAGTTCCAGCACCTTATTGTCAGCATGGAAGTCAACAGAAAATTTTCCATTTACTTCAGTGAAGCAGGGCTCAAAGTCCTTATCTTGTTAAGTATCATCCCTGTCATATACTAGAATAAATTTATTTAGAAAGGAAGGGACTTTTCATATTTATGAGGTTCTTCATTTGATTAAGCCTGGAATAAGGAAGTTAAATTATAGGAGATCCTTGGGAATTTTTGAGATGTGGAAAGGAGAATACCATTACAATTTTAGTTTTCTCTACTTTTAGAGCAGGTCCACCTTCTTGAATTTAGAAATCTGACTTTGTTGGATTAACCTCCCTTTAAAATGATTTTTTTAAATTTCCAATTCTAAAAGCCTTGTTCATAACACATTAATTTAATTTTCTGCTCTTATATTTAATTTGATTTCCCGATTTTACATTTTATATTTTCTGCTTTTATATTTTAATATAATGTCCTTGTATTGTATGTAAAATACTATGAACAGATAGATGGACAGATACTAAAGAAATAAAATTAATATTAGCTCAACCCGATCTTTTATAGCTATTTAAAACCAAAACTCCATTAAAATAAATATTAAGCATTGAACAGCAGAGGTACCATACACTAAGCAAATTATATTACTAATTTTACTTCCCAGTGCCTTTGCCAGATTTTAAAATTGTGTTCCTTTAGTATCAGTAATTAGGGACTGAAATTAACTGACACAAATTCAGTTACTTAAAAGAAATTTTGGTAATAAAATACAAGGTGATTTGGGGAGGTTGTGTGTATACATCTGACTGTGGACCTGTTTTGGTCTCTTTTTCATTCCTTCATGAGTAACTGGACATCTCTCTTATATTCATGGATAATGTATTGAAATTTTATTGAATCTTAGCTTGATTTAGCTTGATATGAAAATCTCATTGTATAGCCTTAGTTAGTCTTCTGCTTATAAATTTGTAGTCATCTAGTCAGGGTGCAGAAACAACACCATTAGGCTTAGGTGATCTGTTGCATGCTGAGAGTAGCAAATACCAAAAAAGTGAATACACAAAGCCAGCAATTTACAAATAAGCTCCAGTGAAAATTATTCTGTCATACCTCTCAGTGAGTACCTCTGAATGTCAAAGATAATAGAAAAAAAACCCCTTCAAATCAGCTCATGAATGATTCACTAATAATGGAATAACTTAAATTAATAATGGATAATACTGATAATAAATGCTTCAAACATTCCTAGTTACCTTTTGCAGACCTACAAACCAAAGCTGCTCTCAGTCTTTCACCCCTGTGCTCTCTGACTATAGTAGTCTACTGCCTCCACTCTGAAGTAAGACTGAGTGATTCTACTGCTTTCAGGTGCTCCTAGTGGTACAGGGGTACATGGGAGAATTTAGTGAATCTCACAGGGTTCATACTCGTACAGACCTTTTTTCCAGGAGCTATGATCTCATAACCCTTACATTTCATTACAGGGGAGGAAGGGAAAGAAAGAGGATAGTAATGTGGGGGAAAAAATCAAACCCTTCGCTAGTAGCTGCAAGGAATGGATGAACCTGAGAATGCAGGGAAGCAGGAACAGGAGCAACAGCAGCCATTGCTTAGTTATGCGGTCGTGTCAGGAACAGAGAATAGGACAGGTGTCCATAGGAAGAACTCAAGCAGAAATTAGATGATCATGAAACAATGTGTCTGATATGTTAGGACTGAAGCATCATCAAGGGGAGCTAGCAAATGTGGTAAACCGCATTTTTTAAATAAGGTATTGTTTGATCTCAGTGTTAGCAAAACAGTAAAAATAAAAAGGAGGAGTGTTCTTTCTAGTTTAGTACAAAGCCTACATAATATGTACAAAACCCTGACTTCTCCAAGGACCACATATATCTGTGTTCGGTTCGTTCCTTAAGAGTCTGCTTATCTATCTTCTATCCTTCAGCTGCTTCCTCCTGAGATTTTCTAGTTTCTGTTTCCCGTCTATAACAGGTCTCCAATTTATAAACCAGATTACTAAATGTGGAGTAGTTACAGGTAAATCTCATGTTTTGTAGTACCTGCACTGCCTCTAAGTTTAGAAAAAGACTCTATTGCCTATCCTCTGAAAGCACTCTTTGCTTGAATTAACCACCTTGTAATCTGTAGGAAAATGCAACTATAATAATCAGGCAAACCAATAGACCATATAATATTAATAAATTATTACAGGCATCTCTGACATTCTTGCCACTTGTGTGTCTAAACAAATCAATACAAAAGGAGAGATCTAGTAAAGGCTGAGATGAAAATCTAGTGCTTTATCTTTAGAGCAAGTCAAAACATAACAATTCAACTTTATTATGTATAGTGTGGTTCATACAAATTGCATCCCAAAGGCTTTACAGAGGCCGATAATACACTTCTAGAGTAAGATAATAATAATAATGGAAAGAGAGAAATTATGTCCATAGTCACATCCCTCTCTCAGTGGTGTAAAATGAAAGTAGCACTACTCAGATCAGTATGTTTTACACTGATATAGAATTACTTGGAGATTAGAATCAGGCCCTGCTTAGGTAGCAGAGCAACTACGTATTTCCAATTTAGAATTGCA
The DNA here is from genome assembly GCA_013397275.1 of Burhinus bistriatus. NCBI lineage: Eukaryota > Metazoa > Chordata > Aves > Charadriiformes > Burhinidae > Burhinus > Burhinus bistriatus. The sequence continues at coordinate 160,196 of VYXH01012327.1, read as the reverse complement.
ATGGAATGGTAAGTCAATGAGGCAGAGAGACACAGGAAGGCAGTTTTCAGATAACACAAAACTTAAGTGAAGAAAGAGCATAAAGAAGCAGTAAAGCAATATGGAAGAAGTATATCAGTGTTTTTAAATTCAAGAGGAACAAATTGAAGCTCTACATAAAACAACTCTTGGAAGGATATATATGATGTTTTCACCATCACACTGTGGAACTCAATGGGGTTTTTTGGTCAAATTCAGAATTTCACTCTCTGTATTACAAACCAGGGACTTGTTGCTGGGGTACAGAGAGTGTTCAAGGCAGAAGAAAAAGAAGTAGACAATGAAGTGAGAAAAGGTAAAGAAGGATTTTTAGTTGAGATAATATATAATATTTCTTTGATACACAAGAGCACAGTAAGCTTCTCAATTCTGTGGGTTTTCTTTATCCAAGAAAACAACAAAAAGCAGAAAGTAATATTTTCAAAATCTCTGAAATAGCAGAGTGGTTTTAAAAGACTGGAGGTTGAAAAAGCAGTACCTTTTCTTACCAGCTAGCAGACTTCTTGCTAATACCCATGTATTTCATTATGCAACCCTTGATTCTGATGTGGACACCAGAATGTATCCATCAGGCCTGATGCCTGATTCTGCTTCACCACATCCTACTTAGACATTCAAATACACATCATACAGAAAAAAATTATTCTGTAGTTACTTGCAGAATAATATCAACATTTGTAAGTGTGTTCCCTTTCTGGAGACATAACACAAGTAAAGTAAGTCTGTGTGACAAGTCTAAGAATCAGCCTTTTAAACAGGAGAGAGAAATTTGCAAACTTGTGTATATTTAAGGATAATTCTTTTTTTTGCAATGTTAACTTCTCCTCTCTTTGGGCAGTAGCTGTTTTTTTAACTTCAGGTCAGCTGATTCTTCTTATAGCCATTGGCTGAAGAAAAAAACATCATCAAATAACAATGAAGTTTTCCATAATTTATTTCCAGAAGTTCTTGTTGTTTTTTCCAACCTTTTTTCTTGTGAGCTTAAAAGTACTCTCTTTTCCCTGTTCAAGGTGGAATGGACACTGTAAAGGAGTCTTAAAAGTTAACAACTACCCATCACGCTTTTTGCACAGTATCTGCCATTCTAGCAGTGCAATGAGTCTGTCTCTGATGAGCCTGGTTCTAAAAATTCTCAGCAGCATTCCCTTAAGAAAGAATGCATTTGAACAGAAACCAGTGCATGTACAAAATCAGCTCAGCAGATGTGATGGTGGAGACTACCAGGCCTCTACAAAGACAGAGGAATGCCTAATTGGGCTGGCTATCTGCACAGCTCTAAGGTGTGCCATTAGGCATTGCACTTCACATTGCTCACGCAGGGGCTGTGATACCTCAGGCCGCACAGTGGTATTCTGTGTTATGTTTCATCCCATTGATGTTAGTCCTGAGAAGTTAGGGGTAATTTAGCTATTAGACCTTTTACTCTTTGTCCAAAATGGGGCATTAATCAAGTGAAGATGACAGCTATGTCCTGCTTAGAGAATTCTCCTGGCAGCCCCCAGGCATCCTGCAGAGAAATCATTAATGTATGGCAAACCTTTGCCAACATTTGACACCTTGATTTTGTTGCCGGGCCTGTTTTGTTATGTAGATGGTATTGTCAGCTTTCCTGATGGAGTTGGAGATGCTATTTAATTTCACTGCATAAGAGAGAGAAATCCATTAGCGTTCGTAGCCTGTCAGTGAAGATTGTGTCACTAGCTAGTATAAACTGCACATGTGCCAGATTGCTCAGCAGAAACTGAAGTGGCAGGAGACTGCAGGTAATAGGGTCACATGAAATGTATCCTCTTTATTCCTCACAGAAAGCTGCTTCACTTCAGGAAAAATTACAAAATGCACACACTTCTCTACAGCAGTCATCAAAAGCATAAGAAAAAGTTATGCTAAAATAGAGCAAAAGTACAATGTTTGGGCTAGAAGCTTAAAAAGAACTTAGGTACCAAACTGCCTTTTTAAAAGCCAAAACACCCGATACATCAAAATGTCAAAAGGGGCTACTTCCCTCAGCATTTCTGCTGCAGAACTGTTTAACAGCTAAGAACTGTACTACATCAGGTCCTGGTAAAATTTGCAAAGCAAGTATTTCCCTGTTAGAGCCAAGGTCATAGACATACTGAGAGAACACCTGACAATGGGTGAAGAACAGTTTGGTTTGTCCAGCTTGTTTTGCTCATATGAGATAAATTTCTCCATATTACAATATGAAGGAAGGATTTCAGCTGGGATCTTCCATTTTTTCAAGAGAGTTCTTGAATAATTGAGCAGCTGGGATCCTGGAATAGGTGTCTCTCTCTGTTTTGTCCCCAGTGAAACAATTCGGCTTTGCACAGATTTTTTAAGTATTCAATAGACAGTGGTAGAAAAGAAAGACCAACTGCATAGCTTTGCCGTAAAGGTATTCATGTGGGAGAGTCAGGCTCAAATCCTTTCTCTGGTCATTATTCAGTCAGTTACAGAAAGTGAAGCAGCTTCAGTGGGACCAACTGACAGAGACCTGCCTGAGAGAATTTTAATAGTCCTGCTGTGAAAACTTTTTCCTGAGCGATGGAAGAGCACAAATTCCTACTGCAGATCGGCAAACAGTAAACTGAGACTGGTTTCCTGTATTGCAGATCACAAAATTACAGGATTACCAGAATTGGAAGAGACCTCTGGAGATCATCTAGTCCAACCCCCCTGCCAGAGCAGGGTCACCTACAGCAGGTTGCACAGGATGGCGTCCAGGCGGGTTTGGAATGTCTCCAGAGTCAGAGACTCCACCACCTCTCTGGGCAGCCTGTTCCAGTGCTCTGCCACCCTCAAAGTCAAGAAGTTCCTCCTCATGTTTAGATGGGACTTCCGATGTTCAAGTTTGTGCCCATTACCTCTTGTCCTATCACTGGGCACCACTGAAAAAAGTGGTGCCCACAAATGACTGTGCTGGCCACTGAAACACTTGGTAAGAGGCTGCCAGGACCCCTTGATATTTTGAGAAAGAAATGACCTCACACAGGTTGCAAACTCTGTAATGATGTTCCTCACTGTAAATCCTAAATGTGAGAGGTCTTTCTCTACCCTCTGCTAGCTGATAATTCCCTTTGGGGGTAATTCCACAGTACTTCCTTCAATTTCCTCAGCATTTCTCAGAGAACAGGTTTCTATCTGCTCCACAACTTGCCAGTCAATACCTGTGCATCTACAGAAAGCACAGACCATGCAGTTAGACCAATGACTATATGTGATTTATCTCTTTCCACTGTGACCAACACCAGTTTAGCACCTCTGGATTGCAGCCATTCTGAGCTGCACTTGGGTTTGAATGTCATACAAGACTTTCTAAATACAAAGTACCTAACCAGGGGTTGGGAATTCCACTATGTATTAGGAAATCTAAAAGTTTGGCACTGTACATTCGTTCTTGCAATTCTTCTTGCAAATTGAAGTCCCATAAGGAAATTCTTGGCATTGCAAGACATACTTCACTGGGTTCTTTCATAAATTATACATCTTTTTCCATGAAAGAAATGTTTAGACTCCATAAAATATAATTAAAGATGGGGTTGTGATACTTTTATTATCTCACAGTGAGCACTTCAGTAAGATTCTTCAGTGTGCAAAGCTGAATCTGACCCTTTTAGTGTAGGATATAGTATCTGATTATCTGATTACTGCAGCTAGTACACTTCTCTACCACTCCAGATTTTCAAACTGTGATTGGAGAAGACCTATGGTAGTGGTTTAAAGTCAACCTGCTAAATAAAATGGGAATATATTAATTCATTTAGTACCCTTTTATATATGTAAAATGGCTTTAGGACGATAACATGTTACTGGGCACTTTGGCTAAGTCTGAGTAAGGACTTAGAAAGTATTGGTGGCAGCAACGTACAGGTCGTAAATTAGAATGTCTTTAAGATGTAGTAAACTTGCTGCAGTTTGCATTGCTCCAAAGCTCATCATTTCTTTTCCTGATGTTAATACATTATCTTCAGTGTTTTAGGTAACACTTTCCAAATCATAGTTCTGCCAAGCCTAATGTTAATCATAGCTTAGTTTGTTTACCTGTTCATATGCACATACAACTTTCTCCCCCAGTTTTTCTCTCTTTTACAGGCACAAACAAATGAATACACACACTCATAAGCTTTACACATGTAATTTTACTACCAATGGGTAGAAGTATAATTCTATACTAATGGCAAATAGCCGATGCAAGTCACTGTCTACCTGATGCATCTTACTAAAAACTCTGGCATGCTGTATGTATCTCCTGATAGATCAGCCCTGAGTTCTCCTGTCTGAAATGTGTCCAGGGACAGGGTCTCCTCAGCAAACATTGCACAGAACTCCTTTGTTCTGCTGGAGAAGCCCCAGTGTGATGATCTGAAACTGCTTAATAGCAGGTGTTTCAACTTACACTATAAATACATAGCTTAATGAGCAAAAGACTCCCTTTCAATGTTTTCTTTTGCTCACATTTCTTTTTCAGCTACTCATTTTCATACTGTTTAGATGAGTTCTCTACCATGTCCTAAATTTGAGTCCTAGTTTTATTGAGGTTAATCTCTTCAGTCTTCTCCAAGAGTTCAGAAATGTTCTTTTCAGTCACAACAAAGTTTCCCTTTTCCAACAAAAACAAAACTAGTCTCTTCCCCCTCTTTCTGTATATAGTTTTTAATTGTCTCCTTGCTCCTCATTCTGAAAGTAGGATTAGTAGTCCTTTTTTGCTGTGGGCTGACTAATGATTAGTACATTGGAAAATGAAAGAGATCCAAATTCTGATAAATATGATAGTCTTATCAAGCTAAATCTAACAAAGTATGTGGATGCCAAAGTACAGCCTCAGTACCAAACTTAAGCTTTCCAAAACCTTTTCACCTGATACAAATTCTGGAGTCGTCTAAGTTTTTCCTATAGATAAACCAAGTGCTTATTTGTGGCTTGCTCACCTGAATTTTCACAGTGCTTCACAGCATGGTGACTGTTTAAAATTATTTCCCTTGGTATCAACAAATTAGAGGCTTTTTTATTGCCTCAGAGGTAGCTCAGTGTGGTAAGAATTCTCACACCAATCCATCTGAGCCCTGCACAAATGATCTATATAATCCTTCCAGTCTAGTTATGGTATTTACCAATTCAGTGGTTAAAGCAACCATCCTGAGATTGGTAACATCTTCAAGCAAATAAAAGAGTTGTACTTCCTCTCTCTTACACTCAGCAAATGCAATAGAGGAGAATAAGCTGTTCTAATCATTAGGATATTATATAAACCAGCACTGGAAACATTAATTCTCAAAAAGAGAGTGCAGCAGCCATAGTAGTTATTGGAAACCTTAATATGGAGATATGAGTTACGTGTTCTCGCCATTCTATCTTTTCAGTGTCATGCTCTATACTGTTCTTGCTAAGAAAGTTTTCCTCTACCAGACTTGTCAGTTTCATCTGCTTAACTAATAATAGTGTGCATCTTCCCATGTCTTCCACCATCCACACCTTCATTGTTCTGGCAGACTTCTGTTTTTCTGACTGGAACTGACTACCTATTTCTTTCCATGTCATTGGTTGTCTCATTATTTAAAACATCATAATAAATAATCACCTAAACCGGGACTTAGACACTTGAAGTTAGCTGAAGACCAAGACAACGACTCCATACATCTGTACTGTCTATCTCTATAGATGTCTCCATTCAACTGGTGCCCCTTTACTTAATTTGGGTTCTTCATTTTTTTGTCCATGTACGAAAATGCCTGTTCTGGAGAGATGAGTGGAAGTCTTTCTCTGCTGTAATCCTGTCCAGCTGAATAGTCATCCAAATTCTCCTTAAATCATGTGAAAAAACCCCATGCGATATAAAAGGCTGGGCCTACATGAAACTTCATCTGATGATGAATATTCATCTATGATTCTATGAATCTATGTCATGATGATGACATACATTTTTTGCATAAAGTTTAGGAGTTAGAAACTCCAGGAAGTTAATGACACAGATTCTAGACATAACTCTGTCTGAAAGAAACCTTTAGGGCTTGTGTATTAACTATAATCAGATCAAGACAATTTGATGAACCCCTTTAAAAAAACGCAGCCACTGTACAGTCGGAAATTCAAGAGTCATGAGACCACACAGAAGAAAGGAATTAGGACATTATTTGGGAATGTTGTGTATCTGTGGAATTTGTAGCTGCGCTTCCTAGATGGTTCATGTAATTTTTTTCTGTTACACCATCACTGGATAAAAGAAAAACAATCTTGAAAGGGGATATGAAATATTCCCTAGAAGAACCAACATGAAGAAAGCAAAAGATATAGCAATCATCTTGTGTAAAAGAATTAGGAGAACATAATATAGCTGTCTAGATAGAGCTCACTGTTGCATGGGTGGAATTCCTGTTTTAAAGAAGAAAGGAAGAAACCTGTTTTAATAGATTTTGTTCTGCTTACACAGGATAATGGGATAAATTTAAAAAGCATGAACAGAAATAAGAGTCTTGGCATACTGTGTGTATTAGGAACAAACTCTAATATGATCGTCTCTGTCAGCTAAATTACAGTCCTGTTATTTTCTTTTTGTTAGGGGGAGAAGATCTGGAATGACAGTGTTGGGGGGAGCAGATGAGAATGCAGGAGGCTCTTAACCTTGAAACTTCCAAATAATTTGCTTTTCACTCTTGGCTGCTCAACATCAGTGCAGAACAATTATGAAGATGTAAACATCACAAGGGCATATGGCACAAAACCTGTCACAATGAGTTAAACTTGACTACCCGATTCCCTGAGCAACCATGGAGAGAGAATGAGCCGCCTCATCAGGAATTCAACTGTGTCAGTTTAGGGGGAGGTAAGGGTGGGAGGAGTTGATCCATCAAGCTCAGACATGACCCTAACTAACCTTCTGTTTTCTACTTTCATTCAGGCAGTAGAAGCAGATCATAAATGGACCTGTCAAGTCCACAGTCAGATGACCTCTGCGTCGACAGAACCTGGAAGATACTTCAACCTGTACCTAAATACTCTTGAAATACTTTTTTTTTTTTTTTTTCCCAGTGCAAATGCTGCAATTTGCTTGTTTTAAATGGCTATCAATCACACAAAGAGGCAAATTGGCTGGAGAATGGAGCATTTAATTATTTTGTTTTCACACCATTAGCAAATTTGAGTTGAGGTATACTGCAAGTTTGATGGACTACTAAGCTGTGTGCATTTGGAGTCCTTCATTATAATTTTAACCTTGCTTCTCCTTTTTCCCTGACATAAGACTTAAAGATTTTTAACTGAGACAATAGGTGCTACCGATTAGTAAATTAAATATGGACTTTAAGTAATATGTCCATATTATTATGATTTAAAAATCCATGCAGTGAGCACTTTGCTGAATATATCAAAATACTTAGAGTCAGTACTAGAGGTTTGGGGCAATTCTTTCAGTCTAGTTCTTAATTAATTAGAAAATATGTTATGTTTTCAAATACCTATAAGAAATAAGACCTTTCTTACCCTATTTGGAAAAAACTAATTCTCATTTCATTTAATGGTGTTGCCATGTCAAGGTAACTTCATTGACTTCATTAAGGGCTCGTTAAATATGGAGTTATGAAAATAACACATTGGAAAAAACAGAAAACCTGCTGGGGGGTTTATATAATTTTTTCCTTACTGTTTTTCCAACGCTTTTTCCCATCCAGATTATTTCAACCTAGCATACCTGCCCTTCTTCTTTCTCTGTTTTCCTCTTTCTCTCTGTCCATGCCTCTACATATATCGACAGCCTGTACATATATTTCCAGCATATACATATCCTGGCTAGCTATAGCTAAAAATTATTATATTGCCTGAGCTACCCAACCCACAAAACAACATTAAATCTCGTATAAACATGCCATTCAAATACACAGTCATATGGTAAGCATCTTTGTAAAGTAAGCTGAAATTTTACGTTGCATCTACTGTTAGAGTTGCTTTGATATTTATCTTGACTTATAATGTAAAGCAACATTTTAAACTATAGTGATCAAAATTCAGCCATAATTTCTGAATAGAAGAGTACTTACTTCCTTAGTTTAATAATTTTCCAGATAATCAAACTGCTGTTTGGAGATATTTAAGAGGTGAAAAAATGTCACATCAAAGCTTCTCAGAATAGCAAGTAATCATGCTTAAGAAGGACCGTGTTTCTCCTTAAATTAACAGGAGTTGGGTTTATTGCATTTTGTAGTACTCTCTGCAGCTGAACTCTCCATCTGTTCCAAGAATGAAAAGCAAGTGGTGCTAGTGAGGGTGAACATGGAATGCAACAAAGGTAGGAACAGAAGAAGAGAAGAGAAGAGAAGAGAAGAGAAGAGAAGAGAAGAGAAGAGAAGAGAAGAGAAGAGAAGAGAAGACAATTTCTCAATGATTAACTGCATTATTTTAAGAAAATAATAAACAGCAGAGAAACAGAAGTGAACCAGATGAGTAGTTCTACTTTGGTTTTCCTCGAATGACCTACTTCTAGATGTTTTCTGAAGAAAAAAAAAGTTGTTATAGTGAGTTGTGACAGTTGTCTGTTTCATTGGCATCATTACTTTAATTAGAATATGTGACATATTTTCTGTCAAAGTAAAGTTCCATCACAAAAAAGACTGAGTTGGTTAAACAAAATGTTATGTGCTCAGACATCTTGGGCCTAGCAAGTTTATGCTCAGTGCTGTGTAGATTTCCAAAGGGACACTGTTTTTTATCCCGGTAGTCCAGCCAAGCAGTTTGATCTCTGTGCCAGGGTACAGTGTTTCTAAGGTCACCAGATCTGGAATGGAGTCAACGGGTGGAGGGAAAAGGAAGCCAAGGGTCCTCTATAGAGCAGATACACAGAATAAGTTGCCAAATGGGTCTGCAGTAAATCTAGGGATTGTGGAAATATCAAAAATCCAAGCCTGAGAGGTTCATGTGGCAGCCTTTTCATTGCATGCATGGTGATAGGAGAGAAGAGCAGGGAAGAAGGGAATGCTGATGCACAGTGAAATTGGCCTGTTACTTTCAAAGAGTATCAACCATGAGACTGAAGAGAAAATCAGCTTCAACAAAAAGCTATAGAGCCTGGGGAGCCCATTACCTCCCAGAAACTTCCAGTTCTGGTGGGTTTATGCAAGTTTTTATTAATCTTTGTATTCATGAGGAACTATAATTTTGGGGTTTTCATCCTGTAGGGACTAACATGAGGTATTGAAAACCAATAAACCAAACCCTTCCCTTTATCTTTAATGAACAGGAAGTTCCACTTCTCAGCCGGCTATAGTTATGGTTGTTACATAGCTATGAGAGTTCTGCTGAATTTTATCTTACCCAGAAATCTTTCCTATAGAGACAGGCAAGTGGAGACAGAAGAAAATGGTTATTTTCCAGCAAATTACTGCAGTTCAGTGACACAAAAACACCTTCAATGCAATGGTCAGAAAAATGCATGCAAATTTTACCATTACAGATTAATTATTTTTTTAACCATGATACTTTGCAGAGTGTCATTTCTTGTAGCACATTAACTCATATATATATGTGGAACAACACTAAAATTTCACTTTTAAATTCTGTGGCAATTTTCTAAATGACTCCTTTTCCAGATATGATGTACTAATAACTGATACTGCCATTCTTTGTGCATTGCTGCTATGCTGCTATTTTTTTAAACATTTCCTTTATTACTGCTACCTCCAGCACTGGCCTAGCTTGGTGATGAAGACATGAGCAGAGTGAAAATATGACACAGACATTGCTAATGTACCGGTTTACAGAGCTTGTGGAGGTTGAATCATGATTCACAAATACTTAGAGAAACCAAAATTAATTGCATTTTTAGGAAGAGCTTTCCTTATCCCAAACATGCACTGTTTCAGGCTTTAATGGAAAGAATGTCCTTCATTGGTTTTCTAATCTGGAAGTGATGGATGTTTTTTTTAATTATCCATCAATAGGGATATCTGTCTTAAAAAAACACGTGCAATCACTTGCATTTAATATTTATTTATGTTTAATGAACTTTTTTATTCACAGCCAATAACATGTAGTGGGGTGCTGGGCACTATCAGAGTGTGCTTTTACTCTTATTTTAGGCTTTTCATCATTTTCTGGAATGGTGTGCTTTGATGTTTCCCAGCCAAAGCATCCTCTGTGTAAGTTGCATTAAAATTCTTACAAAATCAACCAGTAAATTACACAAATGGATTTCATAATAACAGTTACAAAAGTTTATAAAAATATTGGTGAAAGAAACATAAGCAAGCCACACTTGCAAGCCACACTTTGTCTACTAATCTAAAAATAATATAATCTAAATCTCCACCTCTTTCCAGCTGACTCATAACTGCTCAGCTCAGATAAACATTTTGGTCAGGAATTTTATATACTCCACATCTCACATTCAAAGGAAAGAACAAGCTGGACTACAAATCAGCTTTTATATCCCATCATATCCTTATCATCACTCCATTTCCTTGGGGTGTACCATATTTTAAAATTCTCCCTTCCCTACAAGCATTATCAGCCTTCAACCTATTTGCAGTTCCTTGGGTTTATCTTGTTCTTTGTTTTTCTATCAATCACTTCCATCACTTGTATGTGCAGCTACATCCATCTTTGTGGCTGTTGTGGTCACACCATCCACGTGCTTATGTAATATGTTTACACACTGTGCCTAACTGTGCCATCACTGTGCTACAAAACAGAGAAAGGGGCAACCTCACTGATAATCTGTTTTGGAAAATGAAAACACTGAAGTAGTGATAGTTGTAAAAGAGGGCATCTCAGTGCAACATGGACTGTAGTGTGTAACTAGAAGGGAAGAGAACTAAATCTTTGCTTTAGTCACAACTAAATAAGGGAAATAAATTGCACTGCCTTTAATAACAGTGACCAGGTTGTGCATGGCACTATACATAGTTAACATAAAATCAGCAATAATCAAACAATCTAAAACAAGATTATATGGGAAAGTAATTCTTATTGTTCACAGTGAGTATTTGACCTGGTAATTGATGGGTATTTCAAAGTAATTTACCATTACCCACTCAAATAACTTATTCTAATCATTCATTCGATAACAGGTATGGAACTTTTGAGAAAAATAACATATTCAGTTTTAAGTTGCAGACATTTCACAAATAAATTAATGGTTAATCTTCCAGAGTGACTGTTTCAATGAAAGTGAGAGGATGTTTTCTGCTTTAAAAAAAATATTCATTTTTACTCAGAAATCTACCTGAGGAATAAATTGACGTACCCAGACTGCTTTAAATACAACTTTGTTAGTTTGAATTTTACCATAATAAATTTGATTAATATCATCATTTAGAAAACAGGAAGACTTAAACTGTAATTCTGAGCGCATTGTGCCTCCTTTTTTAAAAAAAAACCCATGATATTTTGTGTGTTCAGTGTGAGAAAAGAGGGTCTAGAGCATAGAAAAAAGAGCCTATATAATGTATTAAATTCAGACTATAAACTGGTTTAAGTGGCTCTGCATTGCACAGTTCTAGAACATCAGAAGTAAGAAATGCATTTTTAATACCTTGTGCTGTTTGATGTTATCCTCTATATTTTAAGTTTTGTTTTTATGCTTCTCACCTCCCTCCCCCCTGCCAAATGGAGTAAAAAGTACCCTTAAGGTATATAATAAACCACAAAAACACATTCAGTCTTGGATTAATCTAAAAAAAAATCTGTATGTGGTTCCACCAGAGCAGTTCCCAAGCCAAAACTTGATCAGTATATATTTAACTTACCTAATGAAATATACTGTGGTCATATTATTTTTACTGAAATAACTGTGCACTGCTCAAATCCACTGCCTCCCTGGCAAATCCATACTGCTTCTTGTATAAGACGTTGGTATAAAGTCTTCTAATGTCTATTCCTAATTTACTAATTTTAACACCTCCCTTCTAGTTCTAGCATGCAACAGACCATCCAGTCTAATTTTAAAATAAACTCTAACGAGCTTAAATAATTTAGTCATGTAAACTTTTAATCATCAGGAGCCTATTCCTGGCAAGATGGTTTGGTTAAAGGTCAAAACCCCAATGCCAGTTAGAATAAAAATGTGTAATCAGAGCAAAAGTATAATTCTGAGGTTCAGACCACTTTGGGATGATCTCATAGTTATGATATCTTGCTTGCACCCTCAGTGAAAAAAATCAAAGGGAAGAACCTTTGTATTTCATAGCACAGATAGCACTTGGGTTGGATACTGTCACAGTGGAGTGACAGCTCTTGCTCTGCACTTGTCAGGATCTAATTATACTGCCTCGGCCCAGAACAAGAAATTGCACAGTTGTGTGGAATTAGGACTCAAAATGTACCTCATGTAGACCTGAAGACCCATGTGCGTATTCAAGGAGTGATCATTGAAATTTTCTAATGGTATTGGAACAGGGATAAGGTAAAGAGAATGTCTCTGAGTGCAGTTATTATTATCACTGACTTCAGAAGTGCCAAATCATAACGTGCCTAAGATGTCATGGTACCAGCTGACCAGATCCAGGTTAGACCAATGGTCGAAGAAGCTCGCAGGGCTCTCAGGTCATGTTCCTAAAGGGAAGTATTTTGTACAGTGACATTGTAATGGAAAGTATATGAGGAGTGTGCAATGGGAAGACAAAGATCAGAGACAGACTCCCTGCGTTTCAGAGGAATCACTGAGCTGTAGGATGTAGTAGCATTCCTTATTCTTTATTTTCTCTCTGACCCTCCCACACTGCACAAGTTGAAATGCAGAAATCGTAAGGTCCTTTGTAGCTTTGTTTTTAATCAGGGAGGCAGACCACACATTTCTTTAAAACAGAAATTATGAATCTAAGCTCCAGAGGTTAAGGACTTTTTTCTGATTTGTTGGATCAATAAACATATGCTAACCAGCAGGAGGCAAAAGATCACCTCATTTCAGACGCACTCATCAGCTTAGATGTCACTGTGTATTAATGTGGCTATAAGGCTTTGAGATTGAAACTGTTGTCATGTCTAATCAGCTTGAAATAAAGGCAGGGGAGTTTGCATTAATATACTTGCATATCCTCATATTAAACATAGGAGTTTGAATGCAGACAGCCATCTCTTTTGTAAGGAGGGGGAAAAAAGAAGGGTATTCTTTTCTTTTCTTTGAAGGATATATATGCAAGTAAAAGGTGCTGCATCTTTTCTATGTATAATTTCTTACACTTAGATAAGTATTTTGTTCAGTAGTCCTGATGGACTTACAGGTAGCGCTATAATTTTTTGGTTTAAACTTTATTAATTTGGGGTTCTATCATAACTTTTAAACAACTGACTTCAAGCTGAATCAGATATTTCAGTTTTCTTTCCTCTACAGTTGTCTGTTACAGATTTCTCACTAAGAAAGCTTTGCTATGTATAGTATTTTAATAGCCCCTGTTACTTGACGAAATTTGAAAGGGCTGTGTGTTTTTAGACATCATGAAATCTAGGAGCAAATGGCCTTTATTCAGTTTCTGGAATGACTGTAAATATTTTGTTATCTGAAGAATCCTTCACCTTTTTGCCAGGAAGCTCTTGCTTTCTGCTTATCTTTATTTAAATCTTAAAAACCAAACCCACAGAAGTGAATAGATTCCTGCTCTTAGGCTTTGAAAGGCAGGTATCAGTGTTCCCAGGAAGAAAGCGCAGGAGAGCTACAAGTTTGTTTCGGCAAAAACATTATAAATGCTAATGACTATTGCCCAGTCTCTCTCTAGTCTGGTTATTTCATGCAATGAAGGTTGCCTTGTTCTGGAAATATGAACAAAATTGCCAAACTAGCTATGGTTTATGTCAATGCTTTGAATTTGCTCTTGTCACTGTTCACTAACAGTGTAACAGTAGCCGAGACCAGATGCTCAAATAAACAAGTGGCAAAGAACAGCTCATATGTTATTTCAGACTTGATTAGTTTACATTTATCTTCTTGCTAAAATCCTTTGGGCTTCATCTGCTTATATCTAATTAAGGAAAAAGGAATTGACTGAGAGAATGAGGCTTTGGGAGGTGATTTGGTTTAAAATCGTAATTACTGCCAATACTGGCTTCATATTACTTAGCTAAGATTAATTCACTTTTCCTGAGGCCTTTTACATTACAGGCTTAATTCTGATGCTAAGCTTCTCTCAAAACTTGTGTCTAGTTTGCAAAAATGACCCAGTGTGTTATTCAAATTCATCATGCTTCTTCATGTTTATGGTTATCTCACTATCAAGTTGCATCTAGATAAAGATGCCAGTTTCAAATCACAACTTTCCTCTAGTTTTTGAAACACTCTATCAATTTACAAGAATGCTTGGGTAATACTGAAAACATGGTGATAAACTTTTTTTCCTGATAAAAACTTCTGAATTGTAATACAGTTCATCACAGCTTAATTTACAAAAGAAACCATTACTTACCCTGAGACCAAAGTAACTTAATTTTCAGATTCTAAACAATATTTCTGCATATTTAATAGGAATAGTATACAATTAATCAGTGACTTGAAATATAATGCTTTATAAAGTAACAAGATTCTGTCTAAAATTCCACGGTACATGAAAAAGCTCTTGAAATTAGATAGCCATTTTACCTGAAGACATCTCACTTTAACATGTTGCTTTTCAGATGCATGAGTTTCAGTTTGCATTATAATTTTCAATATTTTGCTTAGGATTAAGGAGCCAGGTCCAAATTTAGCCACTGGCATATAGTGGGGCCACTTCACTGATTTGATGCCAGGAATTAACCTAGCTATAGGAGGTTCATCAGAGTTAAATCGGATTTTAGTCTTCATATTCAGACATTTCTAAGTATTTAAAAGGTAGCCTGTTGTCTTTCATTGTTATCACTCCTTTCAATGCTGTAATGATTGAAGGTTAGAGCATTTCCAATATGCTTTTTACGTAGAATGTTTTAATTTGCATATCATTTTTTCATTTTAAAAGAGGGGCTATTGCTGGTTTGGGGATCCATACATTATCTAATGCCTGCTTATTTTCCCTTGTTCCTGATTGGAATTTATTTTGCCTTTGGTCACATATATCTTTATCTTGAACCCAGGAATTAGATACATACATTACCCTTTTACTGCATCCCCAGTTTGCACGGTTTGATACAATGTGAAATGAGGAATCTGTCATCAAGTAGTCATTCCTGACATATATTTTCCTTTATTATGGGAAAGACCAAATTTTTTATTGGTTTTATTTTCCATCTATAAGCACCTTGTTTTCTTTTGGTGATAAGTTCTACTTTTTTATCTATTAATATTTCTCCAGTCAAAATCTGTTCTATGTGATTTATAAAGGTTTTCATGGCCATATTAACAAAGTTTACTTTGGTCTATAGAAATAAGAATATGTTATCAGTTTAGTGGCAGTTAAGTGTAACTAAAATGAGCATATCTTTTCTTGCTATTTTTGAGATTCTTTAGACAACACAGAAGAATAAGCAATTTCAAACTCCATTCTCAGCTTGTGTACTGAGGCAGCAATATGAATTCTTCTTGTAATAACATTTTTGCAAGAGATGTATTTCTTTTTTGAGTATGCTGAGTTCAAAAGGGAAGCTTCCGTGAAAGAAATTCTGTGCAGTAAATTACAGTTTCTGCATACAGAAATTCCTTTCTAAACATTGCTGAGTAATAGTCAGTAATAGGTGAAGGGACTATGTCTTTATTCCCTTCTACTATGAATTATAATAGAAATAACTTCTTAAGACGTAACATCTGGGTGTAATTATGATGTTTTCAACATCAAATATACCATTACTGTACTGAGTTTTGTTGGTTTAGCATTTCCAGCCACGGAAAACTGCTAATAGTATATATGAGACAGAATCTAAATGAGACATTGACTTTTATTTACCTTAATGTTCTGCATTATCTACAGTAACATTTTTCTCTAGTCAAATCCTCATAGACTGAGTATAATTTAACTTTTATTTTATTTACACAGAACAGTCCTAGATCAGCAATATCTTAGGACACTCTTAAAGGAAACAGAATTAAAACAAAGTGTTTGACTGGAAGACAAAAGGAATAAAATTTAAACAACAAGCTATAAAATCAGAAGGGGTCTGGGTAGCAGAAAGGTGTAAGAGCATAGGGCATACACACTCGGGGCTAAAGAATAATGGCTGAGGTGTGTAAGCAGCTTTAGCAAAGAGATACCATACTTTCACAAGCACCAAACTTCACTGTCTTGCTAAAGCACAGAAGACAAAAGAATTTTTAGTAAATGGTTGTAAATTTTCTTATATTCTTTCTAGCCAGATGTTTGCCTAAAATCAAAGACTTTGATGCGCTACTTCTGATTGTTTCCACATTCTTTCTGCATTTCAAAGAGATAGAATAAAAGAAAATTGTTTTTATTTCCTTCTTTCTCTGTAACCTTCCAGCAATTCATCCTAATATATTCAGCAAAGTTTCCATGACAAGCAACATGTCTCATTTCATAGAATCATAGAATCATAGATTCTATGAAGGCTTGGGAAAGGTATTTTCTTTTGTTTTAAATAAAAATACTTTCTTCACCGTGCATCTTTTACTTTCTTTTCCATTTGAAAGTGTCTCAGTGAGGATCATCAGGGGATGGCAGAGTAATTTCAAATTCTAACGGTGCAAAAATTTGGAAAAAAGAAAACACTTTACCTACATCATTTAATAAAATAAATCCTTTAGTCCCTTCAATTGTTTTCTTATCATAAACGAAAAGGCAAAGTTCATCTGGCTTACATCTCTACATCAGGGAAAGCCTGTTTGAAAAGTATTATCAGTTTTCCAGAGGACTTGTGTTGCCTTAGGACAAAAGATTTCTGCAATCCAAACAATCTTAAAAAAGGTAGTGTTATACATAAGCTAAATAATGGATTACTTCAGATTTGACAGCAATATGACAAATCGTTATTTTGAGTGCTCTGAGGTGTGCCAAAGTGTCCTTTGTTTTCCTTAGTTTTCCTAATGTAATGCAGCTATTTGCAGAATTAACATTTCTAAAGTGATAGTTTTAAAGCATCTTGTCAGGTAGCATGAGAAAGGACCTAAGTTCTGCAGAAAAGGACAGTTCTGTTTTATAAGTGCATTACCCATACATTTGTATGTGTGTCTTGCTTCCTTCTAGCTCAGCTACATCAGCTGCATTTACATCATCTCCTCACGTATAAGTTATTTCATTTTTGTTGCTGACGTTCTCTGCCATCCCCTAATTTAGTATTTAAGTTCCTAGCTCTAAATGT
The DNA here is from genome assembly GCA_013397275.1 of Burhinus bistriatus. Classification (NCBI taxonomy): domain Eukaryota; kingdom Metazoa; phylum Chordata; class Aves; order Charadriiformes; family Burhinidae; genus Burhinus; species Burhinus bistriatus. The sequence continues at coordinate 142,955 of VYXH01012327.1, read as the reverse complement.
GGTAGTTTCAGTAGCAACAGCAGAGCCAAATCTAAGCCAAAACAAAACAAACAAAAAGAACTCTGCAAGATTCAATTAGTTTCCTCCCAGATGCTGCACTTCCTCTCACACACTGTTAAAAATCTGCTCAGTTCATTGAGTATAACTCGCACTGTCTTGTGGAAGACAAAGGTAAGGTGCAGTTAACGCAGAAACTTTGCTCTGCTACATAGGATTGCATGGGTCATTTCTTATCCATATGTATTCTTTCAGCACCTGGGGAAAATGTGAAAGAATGGACTGCATAGGCTACAGCCTAGGATGACAGAATGTTAAAAACAGAGATTGTTTTTAAAAGAAAGAGGAGGAAAAAAAAGAAGATCTAGTTTCAATCTGTGAGAGCCAGGAACTACAAGCACCTCCCTTAATAAAAGAAAATGGCTGAAGCGATTTTCATTTCATTGATTGGAATCACAGTTAAACCACATCGCTGGCTTGTATTGATTTTGTTAGGAAGTACCACTCAAAGTTGTCTACAGGTGGTATAACGTCTTCTTTTCCACTGACTATATAACAACTGGGGAGATCTGCAAAGTTACATAGCTTTCTCTAGAAGATCAAACAATGAATGAGTTGTTTTTAGGTAAAATTCCAGGATTTTAATTTGTGTGTGTCTGTCTGTTTGTGTGTATGCACGCGTGCACACATGCTTCAATGAGATATCCACAAGAAACTGGGCAGCTAACACTTTAAAATTAAGGAGGGGAAGGGTCTAAGGACCGTTTAAAATTCCCAGTTGAAGTATTCAAGAGTATTAAAGGAGTAAAAAAAATACCCTTTCAAATATGGCTCATAATTCTTTTACTTTAGAAATATTTCTAGCTAGATCTCTTTAAAAAGGTTGGAGATCTTTTGTTTGTCTGGTGATTCTGTTGAGTTGAAAAATGTATCGCATGGTTTTATCACACAGCTCATATCCCAGTCAGATGTTGCTGCTGAAGGTGAAATAAAATGTATTTAAAATTAAAAAAAAAATGTTTTAAATCCCAGCTGACTGCTAGAAAGTATGACCATTGACCTGAAAAACAAGCAACTATATTACAAATAAATAATTTTTAAAAAATTAAATGCCCAGATTACGATATTATGGGTAAGAAATTTATCTTCAAACCAATATCTCACTGAGTTTATATATTTTAATAAAAGAAAGTATTGACAGTCTGGCAACTCATGAGCATAGAGGAGACAAGACAGCTTCCAAACTCCTCCAGAGCTAGGATGCCTACGGGTACTGAGAAGCTCGGTGAGGAGAATATATCCTTCTGAATATATCTCCATAATCTCACTTTGATGATATCAAGTATGGCTGTTTTGGATTGCTTAAAATAAGTCTCTGCCAACATTCTGTTTACAAATATCTCAAATCTAGGGAATATTAAAGATGTACGGGCATAAGTTTGATCTCTAGCCTGAAATCAGAGCCAGAATCCAAATGCCATGAGTTAGGCGGTTTTTTTACCTAGCTCCAATTAATCATAGGCAGCTGCTTATGTCCTGCTGAAATCTATATTTATGCCACCCTTAAAGAGGACCTCTAAGAAAGCTACTTCCCACTTACCTTCCATCTGCAGAACCATAACGCAGATACTAAAAGCTGTCTCCCATGAGACCTGTTGACATTACTTGCAGCTACAGCACATTAAAAATTCAGAGATAGCTTTGGCTATTACTGTTTGGCTTGACATAAGGGCAAAGTACGGTACTGTTTCCAGCATTGCTACTCATGAATTTGTTGAGGGAAAGAAGTCTTAAGTCTGTAAACCATGATGACACCAACTAAAACTCCACAAGCAGAATGACTCTGGGTATTGGGAAGATCATAAGACCAGAAACAGAGATTTTCCAGCAGACTAATAAGATCTGAGAATTCAAAAACTAAACAGAACCTATGTGGCAGATGGAGAGAGACTGCTACTTGCTTCTCACTACCTTGCCTAGGAAGAGAGGAATTGCTACCGGACAGTAACTGGGAACCAGCATTACTTATATTTTTTTTAATAATAGCCAGATAATAGCTGGTGAAAAAAATCCTTCTTTATCAAATTGCCTAGACTGATAAAAGATCATTCTAACTCTATTAAACTGCAGGCCACCATGCTTACTAAATCTCAATGTTTGGCAATGTAATGAGTAAGAAGCTCTTAAAAAACTGTAGGTCCTTTTAAATTAATATAAATTCTGAAAGGTTTCTGTAAAGAATGACCAGGGATGTACTGATGAATACTGTGCTTTGATCTGCAGTTCATATGGAAAACAGTTTTTTAATCATTGTATATTGTCTGTGTAAGATCATGTGTTAACATATTTCAGTTATGTTATTCCTCATCTGATTCTCTGTTTAAAGTAAATGTCAGCATATGCTCTTGTCTTTAATGTTAATTAAGGCTAACATGATTTTTTTCTCTTGCTCTGAAAACAGGTTTTTCTTATAAACAATTTTGTTTGTTTGCTTGAAGGAAGTTCTAGACTTCCCAGATATGAGTAAAGCTGACATTTTCAAGATAAGGCAGGAAGTCGGTTTGATGATTTTTGGTGCTTAATTTTCAACCTAGCAAATTCAATTTCCTGCTTTCAGCAAGTTTGCATTTATTGAATGTTAATAGCTGAAACATTATAAACAAAGTAGGATTGGTTCAGGATTTTGTTTTCAACTAGCTGTGCTAGAAATTTTGCTTTTTTGAAGTTACAGGCTTGAACAAACTCACTCTTGCCCAGGTTCTGCTTAAATTCCTGCCACTAAATTCCTGCCTGAATTTACCCAATTTTGTAGTAAGACGATACCCAATGTAAAGTTTATTCTTATTTTTGTTTTATAACAGTGCTTAGGATCAATGGTAATGGAATAAAATCTCATTGCATTCGTGTCTAGACAAACAGAAAAAAGGCAGGTTTTTCTACCTCTTAGGAAGATTATACCTCTACATGTGTGCCCTTATATTGAACACTGGCTGAATTTCTGGTCCTCCCTAGTTTAAAAACAGAACTGTTCAGCCTGGAAAAGGACAGTTAAACAGGGGATATATGTCTATAAAATCATGAATAATATAATGAGTACAGATCAACACTTTACTACCTCTTTGAATAAAATAACTAGGGTGTAATGAAAGTAAAAATTGACAGGCTGAAAGCAGGAAAATGAGGTTGTGTCATTTGTGTAGTTAATCTTTGATACAAGATTTTGTGGATGATAACAATTTCAAAATCACCTGGACATATTTCTGAGAAAAAAAAATCACCTAGGGTTATTAAACATAATGGTGATTAGCTGTGAGGGCCGTGACAGCCCACCTATCTTGTGGAATTTGCAACCCACCAACTAATGTGTGGGTGTTGAAGAAAATACTGCTACAGTCTATCTACTCCTCTCCTGGCACCTATTATCATCCATTCTCCTGTTGGAAACAGGGGAGTTGGCTAGATGGACCTTCTTCTTCTGACCTGGTATAGCTATCCTTTTATCTTATTTTCCATTTATATTATGCTATATCATCACATATTTACAATGAAAAACAACCCAATATTTGTTAGCATCATGCATAGATGATCTATCTCTAGAAATATATGAGTAGATGTGCCATAGTCTATTGTTGATGTAGATGTATGGGCACACTGAGAAAGCTGTAGTTTCAAACTGTCCAGAAGATCATGAGAAAAAGGAATATCTGCTCTCCTGTGCAGTTCCCACATCCATATTGCAACTATATCCAGACAGTCTAGCATCTCACTTCAACTACAGTACTGAAGGGTTTCTTTTCCTTTTTGATATCAGATTAATCTCACTGAAATTCAGTCATATTAATATGAAAATCAGACTAGCTTTTAATAGGTGCAATATCTCTCTGATAGTACTACAGTTACCCTAGGTTTCTTTTACAGATTTAGAACTAACTTAGGAGGAAGGCATGTCTACAATGACAGTTGTCCTTTCAGTGTATATAGTCTATCGTAGTTGACTGGGAAATACTTATGTGTGGATTGGTGATAAACAGCTTTGGTTGCCTGCATGTGTATATGCTGAAGACCTCTGAAGTTTATGAAGTGTTGTTAGCATACGGATAATTATTTTCTTTTACAGCCTTGTTGTAAGCAGTATTAATTCAGAATGCATTCCATAGCAGAAAAAAAAAAAAAAAGATGTCTCATTCAATTAGATAAAAAAGGAGCCTTGTTCTAAAGCAAATCTTTTCAAGTTTGTCTCCACAAAGACTGCATGTAACTTCCTGTGTAGAGGACCTGAACACTCAGCTGTTTTGCATAGTCAATACAATATATACCTACAAATGCTTTATATCACAGGAAATCTTTAGAATAATGAACTACTCTGGGTATTTGATTTATGAAATTGGAATAGTTTGCTCTAGTATTAAGAGACTGTATTTTACTGAAATCAAGCCATGTGTTTTGAATAACCTTATTACAGTAACTAGGCTGTTTGTCATAGCACCTATCTAGCCATGGATATTTGTAATTGTCGTGTCTTTTCCCACAGCTGGACTGATGTAATTTAAATCAGAGAGTTTTGTCCCTTCTGTAGTCTAAAATGCTACATCATGGAGGAAGAGAAAGATCAGGGAGTAGTGATTCTAATATCCTGCCAAAATTATCTATTTCCACGTGCAATTAATATATATTTTCTCAAAAATAAAAATTAAATTGGCACAGTCTTAGTGGCAGCCCTTTTAAATTCATACACAACAATGTTAGTGAGTTTCTTGTGGCTTGTTGGTTTGCAAAAATGTGAGGATTTTCCAGATATGACCACATTTGTTCCATCTATTTGCAGTAATACTGCCTCATAGCATAACAAAGCTAATTAATCACATGGGAAAAGTAAAGCCAAAAGAAAAAGTGTCTGTGTGTTTGCCTGCATGCTATCCTCTGAGGACGAGTTCAGTTGCATGTACATCAATATATCCATCCATGTACAGCAGAACGCTCATAAATACTCAGCCAAGAATAATAATGTTCCAAGCAGGAAGGAAACATGAAATTCCAGGAGAAAGACTTTTTTTCCCCTAGACCAGCATCCATTTTTGGCACTGAGTAGATTTATTTATGGCCCTTTGGTCCATGCTGCTCCTGCATTAGGATCTTATGAAAGCCTGGCCATTTGTGTTGTGTTATCTTAGCATTTGATGTGGCTAATGTGATATAAAAACCCCTGTAATGACTTACTGCTTTGGAAGATTCTGTCCACCCAAAATATGAAGCAAAGATAGCCAGACAGACAAGAGATGAATATGAACTCTCCCTTTGTGCCTTCAACACTGTCCTATTTCAAAAAACATTTTAACTTTTCCCATATTTGAAGAAAGTCTTTCTGAAACTCTTGTTAGAGTCCAAATAAGGAGAAATCCCTAATGAGAGTACATAATTTTTGGCAGAATCTTCTACTTTTATGTTATAGAAACCAGCTTGAGGGTCAGTTTTTTTGGTTTGGGTCTTTTTTTTTTTTTTTTTAACTACTTTGGAGTTTTAAGAAGGAGCTAAGTGATTTAAGAGCAAAGGATAGAAATTTGAACTCTAAAAACCCCATGAAAAATCCTAGTCTAGATCTCATTTTATCTCTTACTCCTGCTCTACAAGTATATTTGAGTCAAAGAAGGGACTGCATAGGGGTACAAGAAAAAGAGTGAACTATACTGCTGATTCTCTAAACAACTCAGGCAAAATATTGTTTGACTCTGGCTGGGAAATAAGTATCAGCTTATCTTTGAATTTTGAAGCTAAATCTACCAGTCCAAGCTAGATTTCTCCTACCATTCTGATGCCATTACACAGAATCACAGAATCACAGGGGTTGGAAGGGACCTCTGGAGATCATCTAGTCCAATCCCCCTGCCAGAGCAGAGTCACCTAGAGCAGGTTGCAGCACAGGATGGCATCCAGGCGGGTTTTGAATGTCTCCAGAGTCGGAGACTCCACCACCTCTCTGGGCAGCCTGTTCCAGTGCTCTGCCATCCTCAAAGGAAAGAAGTTCCTTCTCATGTTTAGATGGAACTTCCTACGTTCAAGTTTGTGCCCATTATATCTTGTCCTATCACTGGGCACCACTGAAAAAAGACTGGTGCCATCCTCCTGGCACCCTCCCTTGAAGTATTTGTAAGCATTGATGAGATCCCCTCTGAACCTTCTCTTCTCCAAACTAAAAAGACCCAAGTCCCTCAGCCTTTCCTCATAAGAAANCCCTTCATCCAGGTCATTGATGAATATGTTGAACAGGACTGGACCCAGGGCTGACCCCTGGGAAACACCACTTGTCACAGTCCTCCAACTAGACCCTGTGCCAATAATCACAACCCTCTGAGCTCTATCTGCCAGCCAGTTTTTAATCCACCTTACTGTCCATTCATCCATCCCATACTTCCTAAGCTTGCCTATGAGGATGCTGTGGGAGACAGTGTCGAAAGCCTTGCTGAAGTCAAGGTAGACAACATCCACTGCTCTCCCCTCATTTATTCGTCCAGTCACGCCATCATAGAAGGCTATCAGATTAGTCGGACATGACTTCCCCTTGGTGAATCCATGTCGGCTACTTTTGATAACCTTTTTTTCCTCCAGATGCTTTGAGATGATGCCCAGAATAAGCTGTTTCATCATCTTTCCAGGGATGGAGGTGAGGCTGACTGGCCTGCCGTTTCCTGGGTCTTCTTTCTTGCCCTTTTTGAAGACTGGAGTGACACTGGCTTTCCTCCAGTCCTCAGGCACCTCGCCTGTTCTCCAGGACCTTTCAAAGATGATGGAGAGCGGCCCAGCAATGCCTTCTGCCAGGTCCCTCAGCACTCATGGGTGCATCCCATCAGGACCCATGGACTTGTGGATATCCAGTTTACTTAACTGATCTCTAACTCGATCCTCCTCAACCAAGGGAAAGTCCTCCTTCCTCCAGACTTTGTTACCTGTAAAGTTTGGGACTCCTGAGGGCTGGCCTGAGCAGTAAAGACTGAAGCAAAGAAGGCATTCAGTAATTCCGCCTTCTCTGCATCGTCTGTCACCATGGTCCCTGTCTCATTCAACAGGAGGCCCACATTTTCTCTAGTTTTCCTTGTGCCTCCAATGTACTTGAAGAAACCCTTTCTGTTGATCCTGACATCCCTTGCCAGATTTAATTCCAAGGAGGCTTTGGCTTTCCTCATTTCATCCCTGCAATTCCAGCCATAAAACTCTTTCGAATTACTCTGGTGGTACAGAATTTTCATTCTGGCATAAACCTTGGTAGAACTAGCTCTGGTACCATTAGACAATCCTTCCCTGATGATGCTGGAGGAGAAATGACACATATACAATATAAGCTCAGAACTGATTAACTGCAAGTTAAATGCATGTGTCAGCTAGTGACATCTCTTAACTTGAAAAGTTATGCAGCTGGCAGTGCAAGCCCTATATATGAGCCAAATTTTATTAATGCTAATGACATTCTTGAATGGGTATGGTTATGCATTATAAAATCCAGAATGGTTGTGCTTTAACCAAAACTAGTAATACCATGGATATTAGCCAGATATTCTACCTGTTCTGAAGAATAGCTTGCAGCTGGAGATGGAAATTCATATATATGTGTATAAATGTATGAATGCATGCATGCATACATTTATAGAAAAACAAAAATTAATATTTAGCATGGGAAAAGGAAATGGAACTACGTAATTAATTACCAAGTGTGTAATAAAATGTACTGCGATATATATTGCACAGGAGAGAATTATAGCTAACAGTTTGGTTTAAATTAACGCTGCTGGGTAACTAGATTTCACTATTCTGATGTCTTAGCAACTGCGTATCTAGCACTTTCCTGTTTGCTGTATTATCTGAATAAATAAAATCAACATTATGATTTTGGTGTGAAGTATACTTACTGGCTTCAGGGTCTAGGTTGCCTGTATTAAAAAGCAGACTTTTGCAGAATATGTGATGAAAGGTACGGGAATATTCAGTAAGAGGACAGAAGATAGTAGACAATTGTTATGATAATCCCTCCCACACGTACTTTATTGTCTAATGTAAAGTCTCTGTGGTTAGCATGCATGATTCACTCCAGGACTTATAGAATTATGTGATATGGAAGGAATCTCCAAAGACCATCCAGTCCAACCTCCTACTCAAAGCAGGCTCAGTTAAAAGAGGTTCCTCATATTCTTCTCCAGTTGAGTTCTGAGTATCTCTGAAGATGGAGATTTCATTTCTTCCAAAGGTTGACTACCTTTTGGGGGATAGGGGGGAAATCCTAATATCTACTCAGAATTTCTCATCTTGCAACTTATGTCTTTTGCTTCTTATGTTATCATTGTTTATCTCTGAGAAAGGTTTGGCTTTGCCTTTTCCAAACTCTTCCATTGTATAGTTGTAGACAGCAGTAAGATCTCCCCTGAACCTACTTCTCTTAAATTTGAACAAAGATAATTCTCTTGACCTTCCCTTGTATGTCATGAGCTTCAGGCCCCTGACCATCCCTATGGTCCTGTTAGAGTACTGTATACTGTCTGCTTTTCAAGACTTTGTGTATCTTGTAGGGCTTGGGAATATTTTCTGGCTGGATATGTGCCCTGGCACCATCATTCTAAAACATGAAGACAAGACATGGGCATAACCTCATCTCTCCCTCCCTCTTTCTGCAGTACAGAACCTGGATATACAGGTCAAGAGGAAATCACTGTGCATTTCAGCAGGGTGGTATTTCAGGTCTCACGATGGAGAACAGCTGCACCACAACCTAGAAGTACTTGTCTCAGTTACATTTTTAACATAGGCTGTTTAATTTGTCAAGGCGACCTCTGAAGTTTAACTTTCCTTCTATTTACTATACTATTTGCATAATATTTATGCCCAAAGTACACATTTCATTTAAGAATGTAAAATTTCTTGTTGGCATCAACATTGTGGACATCCATAGTGTTTTTTTCTTGACTGGCACTAAGAATTTGAAGGACTATTGATTAAGAACTTCAAGATTTACCCAAAGCATGCTGCACTACAATTTACCCATAATCCAGTACCTGGTGAAACCATGTTGAAGATTTTTGCACATCTCTGACTTCAGATACTTTGCTGTGGGTAGCACTCAGATATTTTGCAGAACAGATACTAAACTGTCAGGTGTAATTCACATTTTGTCATTTTGCTCCACATCATGCTTATTCGGCTTAAAAAAATAATCAAGCTACATGGAAACCTTCTGAAAGCAAATTATTCTGCCCTAGAAAAAATGATGACAGATGTCATCCATCAGGGACAGGCTTTAAAATTTTTTCTGGTGCTTTTCAAAAATGTGTCATTTTTCAGTGACATTTGTTTCTTTTTTAATAAAGAAAAGATACTCCATTTGCCTCAGTAGGAGTTAATATAGAGCCAATACGCACAGCTCCTTAGGATGAGGAGAGAAAGGAAATGTTTTTTGTCTGTCCTGGTTTGATGTAAAACAGGACCAATTCTGTTCAGTAACTTTACCTTTGAGCTAGGCCTCTTCTAACTGCTGAAATTAACAGCATGTTGTGCAGAAAAGTGTTCGCTCTCACAGTGATAAGACCCATGTTTATAGTTGATGCCAAGGAATGGGATCCAGAGAGGCTCCTGCTTGTACTTATTGCTATAACAACCAAGGCCAGCTAATGTTGTTATTTGCCCCGTTGGAGGGTCGGAAGTGGAAAAGCGTAGAGGGGTCACACCTGCGGGAAGGAGCGGACAGGACAAATGACCCAAAACTGACCCACAGGGTATTCCATCCCATCTGCCTCATGCTCAGTAGAAAAGCTGAGGTATAAAAGGGTCAGCACTCTTTCTTCAATGATTGGTGTCCAGGGAAGACTCTGTCTGTTCATTTGCATTTGATCCTGAATCCAGATTCAGAATCTAGTTCCCATCCATCACTGAGTCCAGTCT
>VYXH01012327.1:80579-132913 GCA_013397275.1 Burhinus bistriatus | reverse complement strand
TATATATTTCATTATTTTCTTTTTATTATTTTATTATTAATATTTCATTAAAGCAGTTTAGTTCCTTCTAAACTCTAAGTCTCTCTCTCTCTCTCTCCTGCCTCTTTCTGAAGGGAGGTAGGGGAGACCATCTGGCATTCTGCCTAAGGGGCCAATCCGGCCCAAACTACAACACTATCGTTACTATTTTGAGTACTATAGTTATAAAAATGTTATATATTTTTAATATATATATATTTATATATTTGAACCAGAATTAAAATACTAATCTGTGCCTACTGAAGCTTCCTACATATTTTTGGCAAAGAATACGTGGTCATGTTTAGGGGCCAATAAGGATTAAGTATCTTCTTGCATTTGCAAAAATGACATCTTCAGAGGATTCTCTTGGTCTTCATGTGCAAGCAGGTGATAGAAACTACTTGCTAGATTTAAGATTTCTTTCATCAGGTATCTTACTTCAGCTCCAGCCCAGATCCCACGGTAGCATTGCTAGCTCTGGCAGCCTGGGGCAATAAAGACCAGTCCCATAATCTGCAAGCTTTAAGAAATTTCTAACCATGTCTAAGACAATCCCCAGTTTTAAAGAACCAAGGGCCATAGTTTGTTCTGCTGTTTCCAAAAAGCTTTGTACTACCTGCCCGATTTCTGATGAGAAAAAGCCACAGGACAATTCAGCAGTGTGAAATATGTACTGGTGACAGGTAAAATCAGAGTAATGAATGGATTCTTGGTGAGAATCAGCTGGATGCAAAAAGTGTGAGGAACCCACTCAAATGGAATAAAGGGATTCCAAAAGCTCTGCAGGATGACATCTATAGCACTGCTTTTTTTGAATAGAATTCAAGACTTAGGAGTCTATTGGGACTTTAAGGCTATACTGTAAATGTAGAGTGGAGATCTATACATAGGGTATCATTCACCATAGATGTTTAAGTTACCAATGGAGATCACATCCAGGAGTATTCCCTGGGGCAACAGAGGACAGACTAAGATTACTAATCTAATAGTTTGTGATCTGGGCAAAACCAGAAGCTATACTTTCTGCTTCTGCCTGTGTCTAACATAGACAGTCAACAATCAGTACTTTCCCCTTTACCTGTCTCCTCTCCCTCAAAGAAACTATATTTTTGCCATCTTCTGGCCAAAGCACAAGGCATTCTTGAAGATGTGAAGGGCTCAGTCCTCTCTGGAAAGAGGATTTCTATGTTGCGACTTAAGCCCTTCAGAGACAGGTGCTAAATCAAGAATATTGGAAACATGCCATCAGATTTTCCTCAAATTTTTTTAAAATAAAAGATCTTTAAGAGAGAGCCGGATTGCAAGGAAGCCTTTGGAGCACATGAAGAATCTATGCACATCTCATGCTGCTCTATAGGCAAAGCTTATATGAGTGAGAGTGTATGTGCACTCATTAATAGAAATTTTTACAGTTATATAACACATTGCATGAAAAGGGCTGCTGTGGAAAAATTCTCTTTGTGTGCCTGTTCTGCCAAAGGATATGTATATTTATGTGTGTATGTTTGTTTGTGCATGGACTACTCCCATTCTCTTTCTCCTACGTGCATAGAACTTGAGTTTTGCCATCTGGGTATTTTTCCTAAAGAAGCAGGACCCATCGCCCACTAAGCATCTAGGAAATCATGAAAAGTTGGCACCAACTGAATCACAGCATTCCCTTTCCTCATGTAACTGCCAATAAAGCCATTGGCAAGTTAACAAGTATCTGAAGGTGAGCTCAAGATTCATAAAAATACAAATGACATTCAGATGAAGTAAATTAATCGAATTTGTTGGAAAAAATTCCAGACATATTTTATATCATACAGCCATAAAAAGGAAACAATGGATAGGAGGCCTCCTGATGTAATATGGAAAAAAGCAGAAATTCCATTGTAATCACATATGTGAATCTAATTGTCCATGTCTTTAAAAAAATTATCTCAATATCACTTTCTGTAAAAAAAATTGTTTTGGCGCCATTCTGTCAAATAGGAAACTGATCTGGGTCCAAGTTTACTATCACGTGCGGTTTGTATTACTGGTTTGTAGCAATGGTTCATACTTTATTTTCTTTCACTGTAAATTCTTCCCTGGCATATTTGATTTAAATTTCCTTATTTCCAGTTATGTGCTCAATAAGATCACTGAAGATGGGCAGCTCATACATGGGCAACCAGGGGAAGAACACCCACAAACCGGTAAAGAAAAAATGCTGTGTCATGTGTCATAGTGACAAAGTTAATTCTTCAAAATCCTACAATATTCAAATGCCTGCTTTAGGATCCTTGCAATAACATAAAAGCAGAATTGTTCAGGGGATGACTCTTATATAGTAAGATATATATCACAGTGAAGCTGTCCAGAAAAATCTTATCCTCAGAGTAGGATACACAAAGGTATTGAAATTCCAAATTATGTCAGTTTTCATATCTCTGTTTTTTTCCTAACACACAGAAGGTATGATATAATACAGCTTTATATTTCCTCCCAGGGATATCAGGCATATGTTTTTAAATTATGCATGGCTATTCATTCCCACCTGGTTTATTTTCTCTTCCAGTTAACTTAGACTTTTGCTGTCAGGTTCCAGAGGTGTGACCATGTCTTTCTATCAGAGGGCTGATTCTTATGTCCTATCTAAATAATATGTAGTAACCTTGGCCCAAGGTCTTCCCACTATAAAAACACATAACATACCTAATATCTCAACATTAAATACTTAGTCCTAAATTGGACACCTAGTTGCCCCAGGTTCTGTTCAATGGGGAGAGAGAGGCACATTCAGAGCATGATTCAGATCTCATGTCCAGTAAACTGCCATCTGAAACTGCTGATTTCTCTCCATTAACAATGCAGACAGCCTACAGCAATCATGCCCTTAATTTAGTCATGTACATTAAAGCAGCTAAGTACAATGAATCTGGGTCATGCTGTCTGTGTGCATGTAGCCCTGGAGTCACTGTCGTTTGTACATGGTTCCCTACATACTTCATTAATGCTGTTCTGTTCACCGGGGGACATTTGTAATTTCACCCTTTAAATTAGGAATCCATGTTAAAAAAGAGAGAGAGTATTGCTCACTTATGAACACAGGACTTGTAAGCACACAAATTCATAGCAAATAGCTCTAGCATAAATAAAGAACAGGCATATCACTGTATGATTACACTCGTGGGTACAATGAAAGAAAACTAATGTAACTCCATTATGTTGTGCTCAAAGGACATTCACACATGTATGGAACTTTCTTATCTTATTAGAGAATAACATATACCAGTATGGTAGCTAACATGAGTTCTAGTTTTTTTACAGCTGATCAAATAAAAGCAAAAACCAAACCCCAGTATTTATATATTATGTACTTGATAGCTTCATATTGTATGGAATAAAATATTTACTGTTGGCTTAAAACATATATAAGCAATGGAGAGATGATGCAAGGTCAAAGTAGCACAAAATACAGGTTACATGCCTCTCTGTTTATCACAATATGTCCTAACAGGGGTTGGTTATTAGTAATGCTTGTTTTGAATTTGTATTGCTTGATCCATATGTCAATGAGACTTATAAACCTATCATCAATGTGTTTATAAGGCTGTATAAATGCATGCAGAGAATACCTGCTGCTGCTTGTCTGTTGTATCTCATAATGTTCCTAATTAATCAATCGGTTCTGCATATAGCAATGGCCTTATTACAATTATCCTTAGTGACATTTTAGGGCAAAATGAAAAATCTCATAGGATCTATGAGATATCAAGCCAAGCAGCATTTCTGATTGTCATGAAAGTGTGTGACTATCGCAGAAAATACCTTGATATTATGTCATGGATTCCTCCTTTGTGCTAACAATGCTTAGTTACATATTCCACAGGGGCTGACCTGGTTGTGCATGAGGTTTTGTTTAGTGCTGCATTCAGTCATATATCATTTGGAAGATTTGCTTCTGGGTACTGCTTTGGATTTCAGTGTAAAGAATGGAAGTATCCATATATTTAGGGTGTGACGTGCCATATCAGTAAGCAACTATTAAAACACTTTTTTTTAAATTGAGGTGATGCAAACGCATATATAATAACATATCTCATAGTCATCATCATCTCAAAATTAATAAGGGTTTAATTATACAGATGAATATTTGAAATCCTCTTTTGGGAGCTAAGTAATTACAGAATCTCTTCTTGGTCAGTCTGGTTTGGTTTAGTAGACCCTTAAGTTTATGTTAAACTAACTAGTAAGGGTGTTTTCAATCCTGATCATAAAGATAGAAAGTGAGAGATCCAAGTCCTAAAAAACCCTTCGTGGACAGAACTGACAACTGTGATAATTTGGTTTCCCTATAGAGACATGCTCTTTCCCACCTCTCCCTCCACCCCAAGAACAAAGACATCATAACTCCCTTTCATTCACAAGTCCCTGCAATCCAGATTCCAGCTACCTTGAGTATAACAGTATTTTTGAATGATTTGTCCCCTTCTCTTCCAACACCTGCATCTCAAATTCTTACTCCCCAGGATCTGCACACTCCAGTTGTAGCTGTTGATAGACACTGTACCCTCATTATCTCCTGTTCATTTTCTCAACCAGGTCTCTGTGTCCATAGTCAGTGATTCCAGAACCCGCTACAGTCCATGTGCCTTTACCTCGCTGTTCCAACATCTTCACATAGATTAACCGAGGACACTGAGGTCTGTTCAGAAAACCTGAGCTTCTTCAAGTGTATCCACAACTGATTCCACATAAATTAACTTTCCTTATTACTGTGTACAGAGAAGGGATAGTCAGAAGGACAAGAACCTTACACAGCTGACAGTCACAATATGGGAACTATGAACTGCAGGCAAACTTTGGCCCCATTCACCTCCTGTCCCCCTACTCCTTTTCGTTGGCTCACAATAAATGTTACATTCTTCATGTGGTTGCCCAGGAGGGGAATAGAGAGACAAAGGTTGGTTGGAGTTCTTCTTATACTTCTTTCCTTGCTTTCTCCCACTCAGAGATAGATTCCTGATCCTCTCCAAGTTTTCTGTTTTCTCACGCTGTTTTTAGAATTGGTATGAACTGAGCATTGGACTACTCTAATATCTCTGCAGTCTTAGGAAAGACATTTCACATACCTTTGTGTCTGTTTTCCTTCCCTGTGTTTTAGGCTGTTAGCAATTTAGACAGATGATATCCTTTAGAAAGACTTGTTTTATTATATATTTTTAGAACAATAAAATTATATAAATTATATATTTTTAGAACAATAGGGGTCTCGACCCATACAAGGAGTTAAGTGAAATACAAGTAATAATTTATTATATTGTTGCACCATTTTTGAATGATCTAATCACAGATGAACAAGAAAAGTGTTGGTTGCTGTTTTCTCATGTTATTCTTAGGGCTTATATGAACACTAAAAAAATTTGCTCTGCTTTAACCAGGATAATCAGGGTAAAAGATCCTTCCAAAGCTTTCAGCAAATTCACTTTCCTTCTTTTCTATGGATAACTTGGTCCTTCACATCCTTTTGTTCACTACTAGAAAACTGTGAAGGTCAGCTTCTTACTTTATGGAAGATGAGAAAGGGAAGTGTCTCTTTTGTACTTATAAAAACACTTGCAGAGGTTAGTAGATCCAAGCAGCATTTGCAGCTACTATAGGTTGGAAATTCCTAGGGAGACATATCAAGAGGACAAAGGCAGTAAGAGTGCTGTCAGCAGCAGGTTCAAAAAGCAGCAGGAAGTTTCCTATGCACCAGAGCTCATGCTGATAACTAACTATCTAATGAAGCAGCTGAGAACACAAAAGTTATTTTTTGTCCTCCCAGGAATTTTTTACTTTCTAATTCTATTCAGGTGTCAAGCTAAGATGAGGGAGAGTTTCCGGTGGCTGAATTGATGTAGGGTTGGAAAGGAGATCAAAAGAAAACAAAAATATATTTCAACAAATTCTGATTTTGCTCATACTTACTGAATTTAATATATACACAGAGACAATTTTTGTTTCATTAAGTGGAATATTAAAGTCATTGCAGGATCTTGCCTTTATTTCTTAGCATCTGTTACCTCCAATGTTGTACTCAACATTCTCCACAGACAAGAAAAGCATTTTCCCTTGCAGAATGCTGGAAACTAGTACTCATCTTATTGCTGACTTCTGATAACAGTAATATGATGCTGTAGTATTTATTAATGAAGTGCCGATGTACCTACATACTACAACCGTGAGTGTGTGTGCATGCGCACATCGGAAGAAAAAAGCACATCTGAAGTACATATGTTTGAATAATCTTGTGGAACTGTAAAGCTGTAATTTTTTCCAGTTTACTGCATGGAAATGGATAATTCCTGTGGCATTATCCATTTCCTGTACTGTGTGCCTTGAATCAGAAGAGAATGCTGCTCACTCTTCTCAGCCAAAATGCATCAGAGCAACCTAATATGTTCCATTCTCATTAACACCTTGGTGTGCCATAGAGTCTCGTAGTTTCTCTTCCACCAAGATGCACCAATACATTGTATGAGATCCTCTCAGTGTGTCTGGAGCAAGTCTGCACTGTCATATAGATAAACATCACATGTTCGGTTTGACTGATTACTGAAAGGATGTATATGAATATATCATATCAGCATTCCCAGCTGAAAACAGCAAAGAACGAGAGGTGAATCCTGATAAATACTTACCTATAACACTGCAGTGACAATGAAGAAGCAAAAAGGCATTTTGATACCTTAATTCTGCATTGCTGTATAGCTCAACCGGGTTTTTGATCAGCAAGGATAAAAAGTCTGGAAAGGGGAATATAGCATCTGACTGCGTGTAGAGACTGTCTCCTTACAAAGGCAGAAGTTTTGAAATCAGGTAAATCCAAACTCCCAAGTTTCATATGACTGGCCGAAAATGTATCTAATTTCCTTGGAGGAAAGTTGCTGCATAGAAATCTTGTAATCTTAATAATCATTTTACCTTATTCTTTGCTTCGAGTGTTAAAAGGAAAGCTGTACCTTCCTTAACAAATGCTATTTGAGCTGACCACATTTCCTGCCTATGTATGAACTCCTGATCGGGAAAAGAGCAGCTGCAATAGCTCCAGTCCAGATCTCTGTATACTAATGCTACTGCACCACATTTGGTATTAACCAAAGTCCCATCTACAGGAGAACTCCATCCCAGACTAGATGTGGTCTCAAAATGTCACTGTGATGGTACAGTGGGTCAAAGAAAAGGTCTAGGTGGGTCAGGTGTCCCATAATTCTAAGAATCATAATGTCCATTACAATATCTGAAGCCATGCTAAATTGCATCAGTTGAGACTTTAGACTCTATTTAGATGAACAAAGTTTGCAGACAATACAGTTAAAGAACAGGAAACTCCTAGACAAATACATGCAATTTGAAATTAGTTTTATGATATTTTATCTCTCTTTAACACAGTCTTCTTGACTGTCTCCCTCCCTCATTAATTTGTTTCCTTATCTTTTTAAGGTGTCTTTATTATTAGCTTCCTCTTTTTTATTATTAGCTTTCCTTTTTTCCTAGCACAATATGATCTCCACCAGGTTCAAGATCTGGCCGAGCCAGCCACTCTAAATATGCAGAGCAAGGCGCAGTGGTTTCCCTGGCAATTGGAAATGCTTTAAACCTCAGAGTGCAAACATTTGCTCACATACAATACATTTTCCTTCAGTTTAGTGGCTGACACGTACTGTTGCCTCCCGCAAGGAATCAGGCATTCCTTTCTGCAGTGAATTGTTCAGACAAAATGAAAAAGGATGAGTAAAATTCTCCACATAGTGTATAAGTATGCAGGCAAGTTCAGCACTATTCAGATTATTTGGGGCCAACCCAGAATATTGTCATTCCTCAGAAACAGCCCTCTCTCAGCTCTGCCATGGAAGCCATAGACAGCAGCAGGTTATATCACAGCACTGGAACAAGCCCAGATCTCCTAGGGCCCCAGTTCATGAGCCTCAAGCCGATGCCAGCCGCATTTCATTGTAAGAAATAAACAGGATATGAACGCGTAATATTGAGCAGCTACGGTAATGGGTGATGTCTGTGCCCACTCCTGTCCAAAGAAAATACGTTGCAGATTCCTTTTTCTCCCCAGGGCGCCTCTCAGCAGGAGGTCTGGAAGGCCAGGAGGGGCCATTTGCTCTGAGGCAGCTCTGGACTGAGCAGTGGGAGGTGCGAGGTGCAGGTTCTCGGTGTGCACTGCTGCTCCAGGCTCTGCCCCGCTCCGTGCTGGGAACTGCTGCGGCCAGCTGCTGGCACAGAGGCAGCGTCTGCGGTCCTCCCCAGGGAGCGACAGGCGGGCAGGGCTGCAGGCAGGGCCCTGCGGGCCTTGCAGCAGTCAATGCTGCGGTGGGGTGGCTCCTCTGCAGAGAGCAGGGCAGGGCCTCTCCGAGATGGCGCAGCTGTGGTTTTCACAGCCACATGGCACCAAATGGGGCTGCCCAGGCCCCAGGGCTGCAGAGCAGGCTGGGTGTCTCCTGCAGGCGCTGCTTGGGTTGAGGGTCTGAGTCACAGGATGAGGAAAGAGGGGTGCCCAGCAACAGGAAAAATAAAGGGGAGAGTGAGAGGGTCTTTGAGGAGATTCTGCAGGAAAATCTGGGCCACACAAAGCAGGGGAGGAGGGACACTGGGGGGCATGGTCACACAGGCAGTGGAGGGTGGCTGCCGTGGTGGGGCAGGCTGGAAGTTGGTGGCTCCGCAGTAGGAGAAAGATTCGTGATCCACCTTCAAACCCACTGCTGTGGGATAGACTCAGTGGCAGACACTGGCAAGAACAAGCAAGACCTGTCAGAGCGAACTGATGAACCTAATGTCCACACAAAGTAGAAAAGGTGAATGACAATTTTAGGGGACTCCCTTCTTGCAGAGAACCGTGGCAGCAATCTGCTGACCTGACCTGGTATCTCTGGAGGTGTGTTGCTCACCAAGGTCCAGGAACTCAGATGTTGCAGGTTTGTCAGGCTCTCAGACTGTTATCCCTTGCTTCTCTTCTGCATGGACACCAGCAGTATTGGGCAACCCAGAGCATGTTAAGAGGGACTCCTGAACACATGGGCTGAGGGTGGAAGGCAGGTGAGCCAAGGTGGTGTCTCCTCAGTCCTTCCAGCAAGGGGGCAAAGCTCAAGCAGAAATGGACTCATCCAACAGGCCAATACCTGGCTGCATGGCTGGTCTTGTGGGATTCTTTGACAACAGGACCCCTTTCAAGGAGTGACAGCTACTGAACAGGCATGTGATACATGTGACCAAGTGGAACAACAGTGTCCTTGCAAACAGGCGTATTACCCTCATGAGGAAGGCTTTAAATTAAGTATTCCAGAATAGGATCACCATGTCCTGAAGAGAAGCAAGGACATAAGGGATAGAATATATATGCCCTGGGGAGAGCATGATAGAGATTGTCTCACACCTTCTTTGTCAAAACAGCTTGATTTGGAGCTTATCTCAACTGTCTGTACTCAAATGTGTGTAGCATGGGGAACAAGCAAGAGTAATTAGAAATCCATGAATTGTTACAGAGCTATGACTTTTGGAAACATGGTGGGATAGCTCTCCTCGTTGGAATGTTGCGCTGGATATCCAGACTTTTCAGGAGAGATAGGATGGAAAGGCAAGGAGGAGGGATTGTGCGCTATGTAAAGGGGTCACTCAAATACATGGAGCTTTGCCCTATGGCAGATGTAGCAATGGAAAACTTGTGGGCAAGGGTTAGAGGACAGACCAGCACAGATAATGTTGTGGTAGATCTACATACATCCTGCTCAAGAAGAGGAGGCAGAAGAAGCAAGAAGATTTCTGGAATGTACTGAAGACCGTTTCATGTTGCAGGTGAAGGATAAACCAACTAGGGAAGGACAGTCTACTCAGGAACAAGAAAGAACTTCTGGATGATGGTTGAGGTTGGTCAAGGGCCACTTTATCTGCAATAACAATGAGACTGTGGAATTTAAGATCCAGAGAGGAACGAGCAAGATAAACAGCAGAATTACTACCCTGGCCTTCAGAAGAGCAATTTTTTTTCCTGTTCAGGAACCTGCTTGGCAGAGTCCTGTGGGAAACTGCCCTGGAATACAAAGGGACCCAGGAAGGCTGGCTAATTTTCAAGGACATAGTTGAACATGACTTGATTGGACATGGTCGTGAGTAACCTGATCTAATTAGACCCGTTTTGAGTAGGGGGCTGGATGACATCTGAAAGTCACTTCCAACCTAAATTATGATTCTGTGATTCTGTGAGACATGACAAGGTACACAATGGCTCCAAATTTGCCACCAGGACTCACAGCTTGCAGTGTACTTTATCTGATATGAAAATATTTTCTAGAAGATGAGGGAAAGAACTTTCTGAAGGACTGGAATCCTGTGGTCTCACCTTCAGTACAATCAGTCTAGCCATACTTGGTAACCATTGCCAACAGGCACTCACAAAAAGTTGTGTTTTATCACATTGCCAAAAGTATTCTTGCATTTCAGTAAGCCCATCCAGGAGGAGGAAAGCAGTGAATGATATGCCATTTATCACTAGGATAGTGTTACACCTTCTGGTACCACATAAATGGCAATGTTGTGGAAGTGGCTTGCCTCAGACTTATGTTAGTGTAAATAATAATTAGAATTTTCCATAACACTATCAATTAAATAAAAAGCTTGAAGCATAGATTCACCCCACACAATCTTTTGCATTCATTTGAGGTACCCAAGTTAGAAGCATAATCATCAAAGACTTTCTTAATGCAGGACAGACTAAGATTGCAATGACCCTATGGATGTGCCAGTCTCTTTCTGTTATACATGAAGGAGCCTATAAGGACTAACGTCTCCTAGTTCACATAGTGAAATTAAGTGTGTCTCAGTAGATCACATCGTTGTTGCTCTCTACTCTCTTTCTCCCCTGGGGGAAGGAGTGCCACCAGCACACACTAAGCTTGCATTTAAGGGACATGTATTATTAATTTTCAGTTCTTCCTCTAAGCTCTTTTCTCTGGGCTGGTACATGATCACTCCTGTCCAGCTGCACAGTGAGATTTGTTGAGGGTCATAAAAGAGACCTGTCCTCTCACACATAGAGGAAAACATGCTAAGAACATGCTCAACTTAATCAAAAGAATGCAAGAAGCATCATTTCTATTTCAGTTAATAGATCTCAAGTTAGATCATATATTTTAGAACATTCTAAAGGAGGGATTAATTATATTTCCATGGAAGCTTATCTAATTTGCATGTAAAGTAACTATCCAGTATTCCATCAGTAAAGCCAATGCTTCTCTAGATTACCGTAACAAGGAGTGAGATTAGAAACAGGCCGATAAAATTTGAGCCCTTTCAGGCAGGTGTGAGAATTGAACCTAGATCTCCCTCTGATTTCTCTCACCTGTGAGTTATTCATTTCTTCATTTCTGCTTCCTTCCCCCTTTCTGGAAAGAACTGATTCCTCATCTTTACTTTTGAATGAAAGGATTAGTTGCTTATCTCCTGCAGATTACACAGCATTATCAACCTTAAACAAAGCTGGTGCTATCTGCCAGATAACATTTACACATTTAGAAAGACTTAAGCCATGCATCTCTCTTAGGTGCATTCTGTTAGGTACTAGTAAGGGCCTCTGATTAGCATTTTGTCTTTTGTGAACCTCAGCATTCAGTACTTCTCTATCTCTGTTTTTATCTTGGAAAGCTGAAATGTTTAACTCTGCCTTGTGATAATCTCTCTATTTTTTGTTCAGAGAAGTTGAATCTTCAGCCTGTTTTATTGAAGTTTTCCAGGCGCTGTGTAGACGTCCAGCATGTCTCAGCAGCTTCAACACAACTTTTCCAGCCACAAAGACTTTCAGGATTATACTTTACATCTATGTGTGCAGGACAAATGTGGCTACATAAATACTCCAAGATGAGGTTGGATACGGTATAAATTTAGAGTTCATCAGCACCTTGCAAGCACTGCACTTAGTAGCATGCTACCATGCAAGTAGCTTACCTTTTAGGGAAAGTAGGAAGCTACTGAATACCTGTGCATCCCATCTATCATAATGACAGATTTTATACAGGATTCTAAATCACCTAATCTACAACTCTAAACAAAGCCACTATTTTATAGTCAGCTCTTAGAAGCAGTTTCCCAGAAGGCTAGGGTTCTCGTGTAATCCAAGCTCCTCCTACGAGTCATGATGTGTTTTGTTGTATCATGAGTCTTTCTAGTTCAGATTGCTTTCTAAATCTGGTTTGCTCATGAATCTCCCTATACCTGTCAAAAAGACTCTCCTCTGCCACTCCTCTGTATTTCTCTGGGGCTTCCCCTTTTTCTGTGCATGTTACTGCCCATTATTGAGTTCCCGTCTTTCTTTTTGTCTTTGTCTCTTTGCTAATTTCCTGGTGTTCCATGTTCCTTGCTGGTAGACAAGAAAAACAAAAAGCAAACTGATTCACCCAGCTGCAAAGAACAGTAGCTGAACATCATACAGTATTTACATTTCTGTTATCTGTAGTCTTATAGCATATGAAAAGATGGATATACCTGTACATTTCACAGTGCAGTAAACTTCAGAGTATCTGTTTCATAGTTTAAGTAATATTTTGAGATATTTTCCTGATTATAGAACAGTAGAGGAAAGGACTGGAAGGGACCTTCAGATAAGAACTATTCTTTCCTTCTACTCCAAGTCAGGAGTAGTGTGCTGGTTTTGGCTGGGATAGAGTTAATTTTCTTCATAGGAGCTGCTATGGGGCCATGTTTTGGATTTTTGCTGAAACAGTGTTGATAATACAGGGATGTTTCTGTTATTGCTGAGCAGTTCTTACACAGAGTCAAGGCCTTTTTTTCTCCTCATACCTCCTTGCCAACAAGTAGGCTGGGGGTACGCAGGCAGTTGGGAGAAGACACAGCCAGAACATCTGATCCCAGCTGACCAAAGGTATATTCCATACCATATGAAGTCATGCTTAGCAATAAAAAACAGGGGAAAGAAGAAGGAAGGAGGGATGTTCGCAGTTATGGCATTTGTCTTCCTAAGTAACAGTTACGCGTGATGGAGCCCTGATTTCCTGGAGATAGATGAACACCTGCCTGCTGATGGCAAGTAGTAAATAAATTCCTGATTTTGCTTTGCTTGCATGAGCAGCTTTTGCTTTCCCTATTATACTGTCTTTAAACCCTCAAGTTTTCTCACTTTTACTCTTTTGATTCTCTCCTGCTTAATCAATCAATAAATAGTCACCTGACAGTCTCTGTAATTGTATCAGGTAATGTTACTGAAAACTGAACAGGCTGCCTCTCAAATACGGTGTTGTTGGTTGCTCTAAATACTATTGCTACTTTGTTCCAAAAGTGTGTTTTAAAACCTTTCATACTTCTTGTGCTAATACCTTCTATGCTTTCCCAACACTGTGTTTTTACTCCAAGATATCAAATGAGAACATATACCAGTAGAGGGGTAGGTATCATTTAGTGTACCCATGGTAGGCTGAGGTCCGTCTAGCTTTGTGTTGTACATATCTTCACATATAGCCTGTTTCTTATGTATGTACCTGGTTCTGGGAAAATGTGGACAACCTGTAGCTGAGCAACTAACTAAGGGTAAGTGATTTCACAAAGCTGGTATACTTTTTAACTGCTGCAAGTACTATCTAACTCTTTTTTATCTTAACTTAAAATTATTCTGAGATAATTGTAGATATAAGTATGTTGAATAGTTTTAGTCTGCCGTATTTACATGACTTTCATGAGATCTGAAATTTTAGACAGTGTTTAATATTCTTCTCAGCCACAATTATAATTAGGTAAATATTGTGAATAACTGGATATGTCTGTGCTTTTCAGGAATATTCTGCTTGGATTCAGAAGTAAGCCTTCCTGCCAATAATCCACAGACAGCGAACACAAAAAGGAGTCAGCACAGTTCATGAAAATTCATTAAAAATTTAAACAAACATTCACAGATTGATTGTTTATGTAATATGTAAAACTTTTCTAATTATAAACACTTCATAAATTTGGGACATGACAGCAGCAGAATGGATGCTCAGAGGCAGCAACCCGAGAATGAGTCTCATGGGAAAAGACTGCTAGGACCCAAAAAATTGATGGTGGAGCTAATGCTGCGAATTGTCATTTTGTGTGGGTGCAGGTGCATAGCACATGGAAGAGTGGAGAAAGCTGCATTTCCTGCAAAGAGAGAAATCGAGTGTCTGTTCTTTCCTGGGGGAAAAATGTGCTCTGAGTTACTGTGACTCTACCCTTGATTGTAAAATAATTTTGATAATTCACATACTGCAGTAACTAGTGGATATTTATTGCAAGAAGTTACCAAAGTATTATATCTGCCTGTATCTGTAGATACAGATGTCTTTGAATGGTTCATTGTTTTTGTAAAGTGAATGATTCAGTGGCCCTGGAACAAGGATGTGTATGTGATGAGGTTGTGCTAATAAAACATTAGTTATGCTATCAGGAAACCACAGCTTGAAGGCTGTTGAAGAAAAGCAGAGGATTGTAACAGAGAGTCCCCAAAAGTTCAAGTACAGGATAATTGCAGAGGCCTGGAAAGTGCAAGCAAGGAACAATACTAGAGGCGCCGGGTTTATTAACACAGATCACAAATGGTTATTTCTTGGTCATTAATGAAATGCAGCCTTGGGAGCTGAGTGGAACTTGTTTCAGAGATAAAAAGGAGAGCAAAGAACAAGTATTACACCTATGTGAAGTTTCCATTACATGGTAAATTTGGATATACCATCAAACTGTGAACTAGTGAGAAAAGAGCAAATAAGTGCAGTGTTAGCAAATGTATAAAAATACCCTAGGCAGACCCAGAGTGAGGAGGAAACATCAGCCTCAATGCTTCTCCTACAGAAGAACTTGAGATGCTCGCACCTTATTGTAACCCCATGCTTCTACTTCTCTTCAAAGAAGGTTGGTACCCCAATTTTAGGATCCAAGGGGCAGCAAAAGGGTGGAGATAATGCCAGAGAAAGATGTAGACACTCAAAAATTTGTGTATATGTTTTAACTCCATCATTACTGGGAATGAACTGTAATAGTTGTATAATCATAGAATAATTTAGTTTGGAAAAGGATGTCTGGAGGCCATCTAGTCAAATTACCTTAGTCAGAGAAGGACCAAGCAGATGATATTGCTTAGGGCCTTGTCCAGTTTCAAGCATCTCCACGGGTGGAGAATACATATCCTCTCTCATCAACCTGTTCCAATGTCTTACCACACAAGGTGAAACATTTTCTATTAACATATAATCAGAATTGTCATGTTGGAAATTGTGCCTGTTGCCCATCATGCTATCACTGTACACGTTATCTACATCAGCTTGTAGTGGATGCCTGGCGTTCTCTACAATTAAGGTAGAAGTTGAAAGAAAATGACTCTGCCTCAACTGAATCAATGATTAGGGTGCAATCATGCTCCAGAAATCTGAATGCACCACCTCCAATTTCCCAAAGCACTCTTATTCATGCTCCAGGGTAAAACCTCTTCTCATCACTGCATGCCCAGGAGTCTATTTAAGTAATACAAATTAGCCCAGTGGTGATGATAGCTTACCTTTTATCCGTTGCTTTAATATTTTGTCTTCACCACCTGACTGAATTTTCCATTTTACATTAATGATGGGCAGATCTGAAAAGATTTGGATTTCCTGTGCTGCTTCCTACCTGAATCATCACATTTTTGGAATCAACAATATTTTGAATTGCAGATCTCCTTGACAACAGGGTTTTTTTAGTTAGAAGGAGCATAAGGCATCCTATTCCAGCTCTTGGACAGACACATAGACTCTACTGTACTGTTTATGCCTAAAACAAATCCCCTGAAAATAAAATGGCTAACTAAATTTTTGAGAGTTTTCACAAAAACAGGGAATTGGATTCAATTTCAAATGAATGCCTTTGTTAATTCCTTACATGTTTCACAACAACAGTCAACAGAAAACAAATATTTTTTAGGGAAATCAGGCAAACATTTCAAATCAGTTCTGTAAGGACAGCAATGTCTATGTTTCTTGCAGCCCAGTGCCTTCAAGTGATGACAGACTTGGCTGCTGGAAGAATATGGACCCTCAAGATACTATTTTGTCTTCTGAAGCTCCTTTGCAACTTTTGACCAAAGAGACTGAAAAAGTTGTTTTGCACACAGTGATCCCTTTGATCATTCCCAGTGAATTACATGAAAGAGTGCTTTTTAAAACAAACTGAATGCACACACACACAATTCACAAGAATGTCTTACTGATTTTCTTTATCTAATTAATTGAGAACATAATAACATTTTCATGGATGAAGTATTTTTTATCTGCATGTCTGAAAGCACTCTAACACACTCGAATTAATCCCATTCGAAATTCTATTTCACAATCAGGGAAAAGAAGTAGGGCAAAATGCCTGGCTAGTGATCCCACCATTGGTATTAAGTGGCATATAAGTGAGATGTTGTTCCGACCCAGAGACAGCAAAAGATAGCTGTGGTCATGTGAAAAAAAAATGTATTTGCCTGGACACCAGGGAACCAGAGGTTTAATAGTAACTGTGAAATGGGAAAAATCCCAAAGTTTCCACTTTTTCCAAGAACACAACTCACTTCTTCCGTGCACAAAGCACTCTTCTCCTGAAGGTTCTGAAACTTTCTTACTTTCCTTGTTCCTATTTGAAGTGAACAGGAGACACGATATAAAGGAAACATCAACCTCTTTTTTCAATACTAGAGAAATGCAGACAGGCTAGCACTTATATTTTAAAAACTAATTTTAATTCAAGCTCGTCTGAAGTGAACTGCCTTCCTGAACACAGCACCTCAAAAAAAATTCTTAAAAATGAACTGAAACACGAATGAGTGAATCACTAAATAAATAATCTTCCCCGGTAACAATAAACCTAAATATAGGTAAACTAGGTACTGAGAGTACAGCTGTGAGACAAGGAGACTTTTTATTTCTCTTGCTTTAATACTTTGAGTGTAACATGGCTGTAAACCAGCAGGCAGTCATAAACACCAATAGAAAGAGTTTAAATCAATATGAAAGAACAAGGTTTCCAACTGCAGCCTTTGCAGTCTTAAAAATAGCACTAAGAGGCAGAAGAAACCCATTGCATTGACCATACAATTTTATGAGTGTCATGGAAGTTAAGAGTCTCACTGGCCATATCAGCCAGTAAATCCTCTACATTTGTGCCAAAACCAGCAAGAACATTGGTAATTTACAGCAAGGGATCTGTGCGTGATCTTCAGCTTTTCATCAATGAAGAGAGCACTTCTGTTGTTTAGGCACTGCCCGTGTCAGAATTTCCCTTTGTTCATTTACATAGGAGAATTAACTCTGCAGAAGTTTGTGATGTGCATAGTTGAAATAAATCTCAGACAGCTCAAATTTATTTCCCAGATGATATTTCCAACAGTAGAATTTTTAAGTTGTGTCTTGCCATCTCTCCCCACTTCCTCCAGTGAATGGCAATGCAATTCTTTAACCTTGGCCTCCTGAAGATGGAGCCTTTTTTTTTTTTTTTTTTTAACTTCCAGTGAAAATGTGATGTCATGGCTACCTAGCAGATGAGCTGCAGCTGATACAACAATAATCACAAATCACTAGCTGGGTTGTACAAGTAACATTCTTGTTCTTTCCTAATTAATTATTCAAAAATTTTAATAAAGTATAAGTTAGTTGTATTTTAATGGAAGAAAGAAGGTGTGTTTTTTCGCTTGTAGGAAAATCCAAAGGACCTGTTCTCCTGGGTTTTATGGTACTGAAAAACATGGCTGAAATAAATATATTGAGGAAATTCCATATACACGTGCTCATTTTGATAAATATTCCAACAACATTTAGTTTCAGAAACAAAACTGGTCTGAACGATCAGCCCTTCACACCTCCGTGTTAACAAATTTACATCTGTAGAGGAGATAACACATTTTTTACCTATGTCAAATTTTGAATTAATCCATTTTTGTAATTTACCAAATCTTGAATTTGATAAAGTTAGGAGATGGGTGCTGTTCATGGTATTACTCTTCGATTGATCTTTCATCATTTTAGTCTTCTTCCTAGAAAGGTTTAGTGATAATGCTGATGGTCTTTAGTCCAAGACAGGTTTCCAAAATTACTGCTGAATTGCCTGGGTTACTTGGATTGTTAAAAGTTCTGCTATTTGATTTGAACTGTAAGAAGGTATATTTCAAACCTGTAAACTAATGAAAACTCCTTTTTTGACTATCAGCAGATATTCTCAGAGAGGCATAAATCACAGTGGTTTTAGGAATCTAATTTGGGCATGGTGTAGAGGAACAAAGTTGAAAAATAAAATCTTGCTATACTTGGTGCAGACAAAGATAGACAAAGGTGGATACCTATATAGTCAATGTTCATTCCCAGGTACTACATGTAAGGATTTTTTTGTGTCTGTTGTTGGAAACATGTTTGAACAGGTTGGAAACAGGTCAATGAACAAATTATCTGAAAAATATGAAGCCCATGGATATATAAAGATAAAGGATCTGGAACTGTTTTTATTAGTATTACTGAACCTTCACGCAGAAAAATTAAGAAATGCTTTTGATAAATATTTGTATGGAAATAAGTTACTTTTGGTCTTCTACGTTTTCACTGCTGTTGCTCAACACTTGTTTCACTGGTGAACAATGCAATAGTAATAGTCTTTTCTGAAAGGTGTCAATTTTTGGATCTTTCTCTGACACCTATAATCAAGGTTGTCAAGGTGGATGAAGGAGAGGAGTAGTGGGGGCAGAATTGCACAGCTGTTGTTGAGACAGGCTCACAGGCACAGAGTTATTTGCAGGGTCCATAGCTAATGACATACATTGGCTCTAACAGTAAACATTATTTTGGGGAAAAAAAAAAGGAGAGCAGTTCAAAAAAATTCTATAAATCATTGAAAACTACAGATATCCATTTAAATTACAAAGGTCCTAAACTGTCAGAATCCATGTGAAGAAAAACATCAGATTTTAACATGAGTGATCAGCTTGTTAATTTAAAACCTTTATTGTTTCCAGGTTCTTAACATCTGAAAGCAAATTGTTCTGTAATTTAGCGCTAATGATGATTTGATGCTGTAAATGTGTTAATACTATGTAAATGCAACTGCAAAGTGTTTTTGTTTTAAGAGCAGATACTGATAATACTGCTCTGTCACAAAATGAACCTTTCATGAATTTTGTAGTGCTAGTTAAGTAAAAAACAAACCATCATGCTTTGTTGATAGAGCTAAACCCTTTAGTTTGAAAATATAACACTTTGAAAGATCATTTGAGGCTGCTGAAGTTAAAAGTTGTTTTTAAATTTGAGGGTACCAAATACATTACACACTTCCACCACGTTATTTAACAGTGCATTATGGTCCTTAGTCTCATCATATCATTTGTGCGTGTGTGTGTGTGTGTTAAGGTTTTTATATTTAGCACAAAGATAAAATATTCATAGCATGGCATTTACCTGAAGAGGATAGCAAATGTTACGGTATGATATTGAAAACACATACAAGACCATCTTGGTAATTTTTTTGTCATAAAGACCTTATGTGACAAAGTTTGTCTTACTTACATCTTAATAGTCATGACCATATCTGCTGTTTTTATATATTTGTAAAATTGTTTGACCCCTCTAATACATTTTAGTTTAAAGGAAGATTGTTAAGCTACTAAAAGTAGTAATTGAAATTTACTTGATCTGGCAAGTTATGTGAAACTATCTGTGCTTTTTACTATGAATTTTAACTATAAGAAGGAAAAGAATATGAAGCTTCCTTACCAGTAATTCCATGTCTCTAAAAACAACAGCTTCTTCTACTCCAGACAGAATTACGGTAAGTTAAGGCTGTGACAGAAAAATTCAAAGGAAACAATGCACATAAATCCCTGGTGACATAAATTTATGTGCATAAAATGACCCTTATTTGATCATATTGTATGCCAGAAAGGTTATCTGTTATTAGTTGACACCATTTCATCTTAAAGGAGCACTGGAAAATGTTTCATTTGAGAGAAAATTAAAAAATTATTTTGGTTTCTGAACCTCTGAGCATACAATAAATTGTAAGAATGATCTGAGCAATTTATTTGGTAAGCTGATCTTTTAAAGTTACATTTTCAATATTTATTTCTGTAGGATTTCTTATCTGTTATAGGTGAACCTCGGAGTTAGCAAAAGATTGTTTCCATGGACATTAGAACATACAAAACTTTACTCAGCCTGTATGTCCCTTTAGCAAACAATGGTCAGATGGAAACCTCAGGAAATGTGGATATTTTCTAAAGCTAAAAGTCTCTATTTCCTAACTGGTAAAGAAGGGATAATGACAGTGGCTGTCTTGGTGAAGTGCTTTTTAGGCCTTTGAATTCAAAGTGCTATGTAAGAACACAGTCTTTTATCATTTAATTTCAGATCCTGGCCAGAATAAAGAATTCATGGCAGGTGAAAATTGAAAACAGTGGCTGAAAGGAATGAAGTTAGTACAGAAACCTTTAAAGTGCAAAAATGTTCAAATCCTGTTCACTATGATTTTCAGAATAATTGCAAGTCATTTTTTATCCTATCTAAACCAATTTGTTCATCTTTAGTCACTGCTATTGCTCTTACTGCATATATTTTTTGTTCCTCTTGCTTTTGCTCTGTCAGTAGCACATTATACTTAATGACTCATACCTTTTCTTTTTTTTAATTTATTCACTGCAGAGGACACTTTAGTACTATGCTGGAAAAGGAGTTCCACACAAATGAATAAATACTGTTAATTTTAAAATATGATAATTTAAAGAAACAATAGGAATGCAATTGCTAAGAAGACGAAATGTTACATTTGCTATATTTAGTCTTGTAAACATATGCAATTTAAGATTAACGCACATGACCGTTATAAGAGGATTTGAATTTTAAATTTGTTCTCTCTTCTTTGAAGCAGCTGACCAAACCCCCAGTGACATAAGTATTCAAAATTGTACCTCATATTTTTAATTGCCAACATAATTCAGAAATTTTCTACCTAGAATCCATTTTAAAAATGGACAAATTCTAATCTTAAACCTCATGAGAGCAATTCTTTCCTTTTTTTAATAGATTAGATTTATTCCACTGGTGTAACTTGGAACATGGGACTACTAATGGTTATATCCATTATTCTGCTGTACTGAAGCAATATACTTGGGGACGTCTGGAATAAGCAAATAAAGCAGTTGCTTAAGACAGGCTGCAAATGACTAACTGCTGAGACTAGAGATCTCACAGAAGAAAGTCCTGTTTGCACAACTCAGTAAAACTGAATTATTTGGTTTACTTTGTTGTTGTTGTTGTTCTTTCTTATATTGCAGAGAAGTTTTCTTCTGCACCTGGAAACACAGGCTGGATACCATTGTTCCAGAAGTTGTCTGATCTAGCCAGATATTACAGACCCTGTGTTCTTCATAGACATCTTCATTAGTTCATCACATAGATATGTTCTTCGTTTGTGTTAATAGTGCTTGACACAGGGGTGCAGGCCTTATCATCAAATCAATAAATAAGGAGAATTCTGAAGTCAGGTGTTTGAAACTAATTTTAAACATTTTGCATAAATCTGAATAGTAAATAAAATCACATTAATTTCGGTGCATCAATATAATGGCAGCCCATGGAAGTGATACATTGCTCCCTACTCGGATTAAAGTTTATTTTAGAAATTAGTACTTTTATAAAAGTAATACTTTTGAGATTTACAGGTCTGACCTTCCCTTGAAGCTTTCTGTCCGAATGCTTTTTGAAAGACACAGTTTTTCATCCTGGCTTGAAGCTCTAGGAGAGAATACAGCCCATTGGTTTAGGTGTGATTTTCACGCTTTGCTCCCACACACTGACATACACACAGACATACATACACACCCAGAAAGGTTGGATAAATTCTTTATGTTTGGAAGCATTAGGAAATGTATACTTTCTGCTGATTTAAAGGGAACATTTTGGCTGAATGTGTGACGCAAAAAAAATCTTACTTCAGTATCATAGCATCTCAGCAGCCAGGCAACGCCAACTGCAGCCTTACTTTTGCAGTTGCAGCTCAGACATCCACAGACAAAACACTGCAAGGACAAGGAAAAGAAGCTAAACCTTGAGATTCACATTTGAATATTTCCTAAGGTTTGAAGGTATTTGGCTCATCTAGCTTTTGCTTTGCAGCTCTCCAGTAGAGCTTAGTTTTGCTTGCTTTAGAAATACAAAGGGTTTATTTGAAATAACAGAGACTGGAAACTCCATGGACAGAGCATGAATGCTCAACTCTGAGGCTTAAGCAATCCCCTCCCCAACAGAAGACCATAGATTAAGAATGTCTTTCTCAAAATTGTTTTAATGTTTTTTTCATTTGATTGTCAATTTCTATTGGAAAGATAAATTGTGAGGAACAGCTGTTTTTTCTGGAAGGTGGGAGTGAATTCACAATTACTCTTTAGGCATTAAAAAAGATCCTCCTGAAAACAATGGGCCAGATCCTGCAGCTGTGACAGTATCAAAGAAGTGCATAAGAATATAATACGACTGCTTGTAGAAAGGACAAGTTAACAAGTTGTAAATTAGATTTAAATGAATCCTAACAAGGCATGGTGGCCTAGTTTGGTTCAGAAAATAAGACTGTGAAGAAAATGTTCCGAAATCAGTCTTACACTCAGTTTCATATGTTTATTTCTGCTCTTTAACATTTGGTTTAGGGGACATTCCATCAAAATTCAGGTTCACTTAAAAAAATAAGTGTAGGCTTGCTAACGTGTCTACAGATTTAAAGGAAATTTTAAATGAAGTTTGATTAAATTACTTTTTTTATATGAAATGCAGCACCTTTTGCATAGTGTCAAGTATCTTATGAAGTCACAGCAACTTTAAATAAAACTCAGTTGTCAAAAATGCAGACAAAATATCCCAAAGGTAAAAGGCTCACTTTGTCAGGACTTTAGGAATTGAATGGCAAAAAATAGGCTTTGGGTCTTTTAATTCTTTGAATTTGGTGAGAGAAATTTAGAAAGCTTAAACAAAGGTTGAACGTGGTCCAACAAGCCCTTCAGAATGGCATTCATCTGCTCATATGGTAGGGTTAACCAGAAAATTCTGCTGCCTCTCTCTATAACCGGCTGCTCATTTAATGTTCATTATTTAAAACTAAAGAGGCATAAAGGAAAGATATAAATTATCATTTAGATGACAAATTATAAAATAAACTTAATAGGAACTTAATAAATTCAAGTAGCAATTGGAGATTAAATACATTCAACAGACATTATTCTCTACAACACAGCGTACTCCATTAAAAACATAAAATGAAGAAATGAAGTCTAATGATGGCTTTTGAAATTATTAAATGACATATGCTAATCCTATTTAATCCTAAACTTTCCTACTAAGAAATTTGGTCATTTTAATTAATATACACTAAGCAGGTTTCATCTGCTCAGAGTTGGTTAATGGGCCAAAAGATGATGATAGAAAAGATCCACTCCTCATCTTCTTACTGTCTGTATGCTCTCCCTCCCCAAGAGAACTGGCCAGCTGTACCCTCCTAAGCTTCAGTACAATTTTGGGAACTCACTAGGACCACAGTTAGGAGACATTTTACAGCAATGCAGCTTCGATCAAACTACTGCCGATGAACTTCTTCCCTCAAAATGGGAAATGGACTAACTTTTCTAAGTTAAAATCTTTGGAAAGTATCCTTATATCCTTTGTGTACATTTTCCATGTTCTACATACAGTTTGGTGTGGGAATGGAAGGCAGTAATGAAAGTCCATAGTGAGTTCAAAATGAAAAAATACTGAAATTTGATGTGAACACTTTTCCATTACCATTATAAACCAGTCTGAAAAAAATTTGTGTAAATATTTTTTTTTACTGATCTAGACAAAATACTGATCTCTTATTCCCTTAACGTCAAGAAAAGGCATTATATAAATTTAAAATTTTGTATTTTGTGTTCTGGGTCATCATTCTGTGATCATCTGGATCATACACTGATCATTCCATTTGCTACTATACACTTGCAGTATTACATCACCACCATCATTACTCAGACTTAATGAATGAAAAGTTACCTGCTTGCCTTACTGATGATTATTTTTCACTTTTATAAAAAGGCACCTTGTTAATCTTTTTGTTTTTAAGGGAGTAGGTTTTCATTTATTTATTTTCAATATTTCAGTCCCAGTTCTTAGTGTAAACTGATACAAATCCTCTGTAATGCATGTAGTTGAACTGACAAACTAATTGAAAATCAGACTTTATTAAAAATGTAATAATTTTTAAATTTATAAAATATTATTTTGTCTTGGGAATCCTGAAAATAGATTTTTTTGAAATGTCCAGTCCAGGCATTGTCTAAGGAATCAATTATTTATGAATGCCTCTTCCTGTCCTTTCTGGTCCTGTATTTCTGTAGCATCTCTTAGTCTGAGTAGTTGACCAGCATCCTAAGTATCATTAAATAATAAATCAGTAAGCAGTATTCACCTCATCATACTCCAGGTCACACAATGCAACATTTTGGCAGATTCTCATTAACTGCTGTGGATTAGTAAACTGCAAGTATACTTTGCCATTGAAATGAAGGAAGAAGATGCAAGGAGGAAGATCTCCTTTGTAGGTTCCAGTTCTCAGAACAGGATAACTTGGTCCCGAGAGAGACTAACACCAGTTCCCTTTGGAACTGTTGAGTTTCTCTTCACATGCTGATTGTATTTTATAATGTATTTGAGTTTATTGTGTTAAGCATACACTGAAATATTATTCATTGTTCTTAATCTTATCTGGTGACAGAAGGAGAGAAGCAGAGGGGAATAATGTGTGTTGGACGTTTTTTGGCAGCACCTGACAGCCGTCACAGTCTGGTATTTGATGCTTAACCATGTGAACCACTGGTGAACCACTGTGACTTGTTTGAATGATACTGGTAGAATTTCTGTTCAGTAAAGACAAGCAAAAAAGAACTAAGAAAGAAAGGAAAAAAGGGCCATTTTTCAACACAGGAGTAGCAGTTTAGGAGAAACACATTACCTGCCTATTTCCTGTACTCGCTACTAATTCAGGCTTAATACTTCTTTGGTTTGCCCCTTTTGTGTCATGAAAAGGCATTCATTACTCTAAATGCAGTTTCAGGCTTTGTGTCAGCTTGTAATAGTGCAGTTTATCACCACAGCAAGAGTGAAAAGCACAGAAAAATTAGGTTAATCAATACCACTGCAGTGTGTTTGACATTACATTAAGGAAAAGTTTAGCATGTCATTCCTAACTACAGGCCATAAACTGCCTGAGGTTTGTGTATGCTCTTGATGTGAATGCTGGCTCTTCATGCAGATCGAGGGCAGAATATGCCGTAAGCTTCTGCTAATCATGCACCCCCTGCAGACCACTAGCACCTGGGATTGTAAAAAATGTGACACCACTGCTTCTAATATTCCTCCTGCTGAAGAAAGCTCATAATGTTTCCGAGTATAATTGGCAGACCTAGGCAAAATCCTTAACCAAATGTTGCGTTTAAAACCTGTACTTATAAGCAATATTTTTTTTTTTTTTAACATTTAAAACTATTCATTCAGCGTTTGGGGGTTGAGGATTAGTTGTTGGGGGCTGATACTTGGGTATTTATGAGCGTTTCTATACCTTTACACTGGATCAAGGTGGAAAATGACAAACTGACACTACAGAAAGTATTTTTGAGGCACTTCAGTAGCAAGGGATGGAATGTAGCACAATATGTTTACAACCATAACGACTTAGGGAGAAAAAGAACTCTTTTTGTACTGCAAAAGCACAGGACTTCCCAAAATGATAAAAATTTAGGTGAATCAATTTATTTATGGAAATACCATGCTCTTTGATACCGAATGGGAACTTGAGCAAATGCTAGTGATGGCTGTGATGATGCTTTGTGATGACAGTGACAAGCTTATGACACCTTTTTGTAGCACTGAAAGTTTACTCCTGTGCCTTTCGTCTCAAAACTTCACATAGTCTTGTGTGTTGTACTCCCTTGTGAAGTAGATGCTTTCCATCTTTAACTTATGTGTTAAAAGCATGAATTTGCTTGAAGTTTGCTCAGAGCAAGGACAGAACTCAGTGGGTTTTAGCATTTTACAAAGCTTTTGTGTAGTTTAAAACACATTTTATATCAGTTACTTTTAATGAGATGTTGTTGAAGATTCGTCAGCATTTACTGTAAACCCTCAGTAAAATATTCCTTTTTTTAAGAGATACTGTGTACAGTTTGTACAATTAATAGTCTGAGATAAAGTTCAAGGACTCAAGGATGAATATCACTCAACTTTACAGAAACCTGCAGTCCAGATCCTTAGTAGGCTTAAAGAGACATTACTTCACTGAAATCAATGGGGTTATACAGACTTGCTCCAACATAGAATCTGTACAGGAATGTTTACGTAAAGATAATTTAAAAACCTTTCTTCTTGAAATTGGGTAAGGTAGTACATAAATATAGAATTTCCTGCAAGAGTTTCGGTATGAGTGCAATTTTTACTTGAACGAGGACAAAAGGACTGCTCTCAGCATAAATTAGAGATATAACAGGAAGAGGAAAAAAGGACAATTAGAAAGATTACACTGGTCAACCGATAAGGCTTGAGTACAAGTGAGATATGCTCATTGAATTAACCCTGAGCTTTTTCATACTGAGTGAAGTTCCGATGTGCTATTAAAATTTCACAACCTAAGGTTTATTTCTGATGTCTTTTTCTACTTATATTTTTTTATATGCTAAAAAGGCCTCTCCCCAACTTTAGATAAATTTATTTTAAATTCAGAAGTGGACCATTGTGATCATTTAGTCTGAACTTTTAGATAATGCCTGCCACATGTTTTGAAGCAAACTAATACTATTTCCTCTGTAACAATTTTGTATTGTTATGTCTGTTATTTTTTTACACAGTATTTCTACAAAGTGAGATATATGGATTTCACTGGAGACAGTGTCTCACCTTATGATTTAAGTTGTCTGTAAGACAGCTGCAGGCATTCATCCCTGCTATTCTTTTATCTCTGACTATTGTTCAGAAAATAGGTAACATTTTCTGGGATAGGCCTTCCAAAGCCTTCCAGTGCTTATGTCTTACATGCTAGATTGTCTGGTTCCTGTGCCTGTAAACATTTATTCAGAAACACATTTAGATGCTTATAGATTTATTTGTAAAAACGGGTCTTAAAGAATTGCATTTTTTTAATTGGTATTTGGAATGATTTAGTTGTGGTTTTGTCATTGACTACTATTATTATCATAATTTTTAATCATGGGAGAATACATATTTCTGAAAAACTGGAGGGCAAAACTCGGGCTTCCAGCTCTGGAATGTACCCTCCTTATAGCCAATTCTTTGTATTGCTTTGCTATATTAATGTGTCATTTGACAGAGAAGAAAGGACAGAAGCAGACTCCCTCGTGAGTTAATCATATGTATTAAGATATTTCTCCTAAAGGAATTAGTGTTGTTCACACTTGTAGGCCCAAGTAGAATATGCTCATTATAAATGCAAACTCAAGAAGGAGTCCAGCTGTGATTC
This sequence comes from Burhinus bistriatus, assembly GCA_013397275.1. Lineage (NCBI taxonomy): Eukaryota > Metazoa > Chordata > Aves > Charadriiformes > Burhinidae > Burhinus > Burhinus bistriatus. The sequence continues at coordinate 105,376 of VYXH01012327.1, read as the reverse complement.
TGGGTGAAATTATCTAGAGGAATTTTGCAGTTGTAAGTCAAATGTCAAATTCAGTGAGAATCCAAGGGGACAGTAATATGACAAGGGTGGCAATAAAGGTGCTTTGGACCACAGAGTGATTCACCTAGTCTTGGGGCCCCTTCAAGTGTTGGCAACAGTGCAGTAGGTGCTTGCAGGCAGAGCAATGTCTTTGAATACTTCATTCTGGCAGCTAATAATAAATCCACAGTGTATTTTATCAGCCCTGATATTCTCTGGATAATGGCCAAAGAGAAAAGCATTTATCTACCATGTGCATCTACTTAAAAGCTGGAACAAATCTCCATTTTTATTAAACAAGTCACTCAATCATGGCCTTCATTTTTGCATAGCAAGTGCAAATGATTTTCTGGAGCATTTCTGTGCAATTATGCTCTTTCCTGGAAAATCTACATTAGGAAGGAGATACTTTATTAATATCAAATGAAATGTTAACCACTTAAAAGCCAGAACAGAATGAAATTTTGTAACTATGCCTCTTTTAGACTTAGTGTATGCATCACCTTTTCTTGTACCCTGCGTATCACCCGAGTTCATTTAAATGAATTTTATAGTGCCATACGATGTGATGAACTAAATAAGGATAATGCTAATTGTCTTGACTGGCTAAGTATGAAGATTGGAAAATTGAGATTGGGCCCATTTGCTAAAATCTAGGGGGCTTTTTATAGTAATAACAATTTTACTGAGTTTTCAAGTGATTTATCATCTGGAAAACCATGATAAAATTCAGACATGCTAAGTACTACTACATTATCAAGCATTATTATGTGGGAAAAAAAAAATGTGCTATGAAACTGGAAACTTTTGGAACCCGATGTTGGGTCTATGAAAAGTTGTTACCAGAATTGTATGACAGTTTGGCGTGGTCTACTAAGGGTATATTGACCATTTTGAAACGTGGCATTTTTGATTTGTAGAGATTCATGTGAAATTCTAGTTAAACTTCACTTCACATCTGCTCACACTACCTGAAAACCCCATGAATGATTCAGAACAGTTCTCTAGAGTTTATTGACACAATATGTGAATAGATTATTGGAATGTGTCTCGATATTTTTTAATACCAGACTGTTTGACGAACAGGCAGGAAGACATGACTGCAGACAAGCATTTCTGTATAACTTATGGGCTTATTAAAAATTTGTATTGAGCTATTTTAATTAGGCAGGTTATATTTCTATGGCTAAAAATTTGGAAGAACAATGTTTAGAAAGAACAGCCTAAAAACATAAAAGGATTTTCTTACACCGCAGCAAAATCATCCTTCCACTGGAAGGCTGCTATAAGGTCTTCCCGGAGCCTTCTCTTCTCCAGGCTGAACAACCTCAACTCAAAGAGTTGTGGTCAATGGGTTGACATCCAAGTGGCGTGCAGTGACAAGTGGTGTTCCTCAGGGGTCAGTACTGGGACCAGTACTAGTTAACATCTTTGTGCCCCTTGTGCCTGAAAGGGGCCTACAAGAAAGCTGGAGAGGGACTTTTTACAAGGGCATGTAGTGATAGGACGAGGGGCAGTGGCTTCAAACTAGAAGAGGGCAGATTTAGATTAGATCTCAGGAAGAAATTCTTGACTGTGAGGGTGGTGAGGCCCTGGAACAGGTTGTCTAGGGAAGCTGTGGATGCCCCATCCCTGGAAGTGTTCAAGGCCAGGTTGGTTGAGGCTTTGAGCAATCTGGTCTAGTGGGAGGTGTCCCTGGCCATGGCAGGGGGGTTTGGAACTGGATGATCTTTAAGTTTCCTTCCAACTATAACCATTCTATGATTCTATGATTAGTCCAGTGACGACAACTGGTAAACTGATGTCCAAACTCATTTTACTGGATGGAGGATAGTTGATAGATTACTGTAGGTGAGGACCTACCCTCGGTACAAGAAAATAATCACAGGTTTCAGTGTAGGAAAGTCTGATGCTAAGAAAGCACTTTCAGAGAAAGGGTCCCAAGCTGCAGTGTCCTGTACAAGTGTTTAGTACACCCTAAACTTAAAACAATACTAAATCCTTTATTGCTATGTCTCTACTGTCTCTCATGATGTTTATTCTGGCTGTAGCATCATATGCCAGATCCATTTATGCCTCTCTTTCTACATTTTTTCCATTAGCAGATATCTTTACTACATTCTCCTACTAACATATTCCACAAACGATTTGAAAGAGTCGGCTAGCATCTCCTACTGTGTTATTGAAAACATATTTTCCATCGTACTTTGTCACAACACCTATAAGTAGCCAAAACATGTCAGTTGATTTTGTCTTGGGATATCTTGCACATAATTCTAACATAATTGTAATATATTCAAATAGGCAGAATTACTCTATACCCAACACAATAGAAATTGCAGCTACAACAAATAACAAGCATTAGAAGATGCCATCAACATCTTTATTAATATATAGATAATATCAATATATCTTACTAGTCTATATATGAAATAATAGAACATCAGTGAAGCGGAAAGATTAGGATTAAAGAGAACAAGCAAAAAAAGGTCTTATGAAAACCTCAGAACTTCCTGCAATGTACTACAAGTCCTGCTCGAGTTAGTGTTGAGGGCGTATTCCATCCCATAGGATAATTATAATTGTGATAGCAATTCTAAAAAGGGTACTAGAGGTTGTACTGGAAAGAATTTTGATCTCCAATGAGGAAATTCAAAATGTATGAAATCAGCTGTTCTTATGAAAAATTCTGACTGCTAAAAGGATGTTGCAATAGTCACAGTTTGAATAAGACTATACTTTAGTCATCATTTGTTCGTAACTATCTTTGATTCTCTTTTTCTTCCTTATGGGGTCAGTACCCACTGTGATTTCCTACTTGACCAATATAGCATTAAATAGCATTTTCTACAGAAGATTTCTCTTTTATATTCACACTGGTGTTCAGGCCCTGTGAGAAAGGTTTATAAGCTCTAACACTGCATTAACCATGACACCTACTTAGTGCTGATTCATATCTCTCTGGCTTCAATCAAACATGAAGTGACCTTACATTTGCTTGCAAAAGATTATGTAGATATACCATTATAATATTAATGGTAACCCAGGTCACTATAGAAGAAAAGAAAAGGATTATTTGAATTCTTAAAATAAACTACTATGATTTTTTAAAATCTTGAAAATAATGTTGTTTCCAGTGTCTCCCAATGATAGATCCAAAGGGAATCACCTCATAGACGGGGATCTTCAAGTCATATAACAATTTAGCTTTGCCATTTTCAGAGAACATAAACCATCATGTGATCTCAATCTTAATTGTTCACAGACTTTGCCATAGTACTTCCCATGAGAGAGTAATTCATTGTCCTTAATAAAGGCATCCTGTCTGGGAGTCGTTTGTTATTCACTGGCTATGAAAGCACATTACAGATGTAATTTAATCAGGAATGTATCTTTTGATAGCTAAATCAAGATGAGAGGAATCCCACTTTTGCAGAGTTTCTGCTAACCTTTATCAAAAAATGTTGCTGATAGAGCTTAGTCTTTCTGTATTCCATTCTAAGATAAGGACTTGAAAAGCGTTGAATGATAAATGCTGTGGAACAGTAACATTTTCATTTTTTTTTCTCCTAGAATGTTGTTGAAACATTCCCATGAGTTTCTACTTTAGCAAACTTAGCAGGGGATGGTAGGATCATTATCCATACTGAAATATCAGAGCAGTAATGTAGTATTGCCGTGGACAGAAACACTGGACATAAAATAAAGCAGTTTCCAAAGAATTATGAATAGGATTGGTGTCTTCACCGTTTTGCACTGGCATCACACACAGTTCACTGCTTCACCTGTGTGTTATTGGTGGTGTAGATAATTGTTGTAACCTCCCGTTAAGTAATAAGATATGTGATAGGTACATTTGTGTGTATAAATCTTGTTTATATGGAGTACCGTATCTCTGTATTTCAGGAGAGGAACATGCTATCTTTCATAGAACATCTGTGATCAAACCATGAGCTTTAAGCACAGTATAACAAAGCTTTAAAGTATTGCAATTGTATATATGGATATATAAATATGTATATATTTATACAGTACTTCATTTGATCACAGCTGTTCCATTTGGTGTGCAGATGTACTTGCATTTTAATCTGCAAAACCTCAAGTTTGTGGAAACGTTGACTGGTGAAAATATGAAAGGGTTTTATCCTCCCTTTACTTAAGAAATGCTATGAAACGTGATGTGAGACGTGGAATGTTCCATCAAGTTGTATAAATAAGTGAAAACATTTGTCCTTCTGATTCCCTTGAACCATGTAAATGCTGTCAGGATAAAATGGCTGTTAAGAAAATGGAACATAATTAGACCTGACTTCTTCCAAATAACCTCAGTATAACTCAAACTGAGAAAGCTTAATATTTAAGAGGAGGCAATTAAGATACCAGTCTTTTTGCATAACATTTCTCCTCAGTGTTTCTTTGTCAGGCAGTTTGGGTTGTTTATATTCAGTATAGCTCCTTTATATAATATGACAGGAAAATACTGGCATTCACTGGGGCACTGGTAGTTTAGTGTGACTGCTACTACAAGAGAAAGGTCTGCAATAATTCTGTTACTCCTCTGAAAAGAACTCTTTAAATCAACAGAGAGCTGAGATTCATTCCTTTTGTCTGAGTATGAATAACTAAGACAGTTCATTAGTTTTGGATTTCACTTATTGAATCGTTGTGAACAAAAGGAGAAATAGATTCATAAATACAAAAATGAAACTAAACAAAACATTTCATTTTTTTCTAATTTAAACTGGAATTTCCAATTGGATTAACTTTTCTTTTTTATTTCGACTGTAGTCTGCTGAAGCAAGAAACTTTATACAGTGTCTGGCATCTGCAAGTCTCTACTGTGGAGGCTCCTCTCTGCTACTCCAGTAAAACTGGAAATCTGGTTTTAAGCACATACTTATATATAGAACTTTATGCCAGCTATGATGAAACTGTCAAAATACTGAAAGTCATATTTATTCTTTTATTGATTTGACAGGTTATTGCCAGGTCAGTAAATTTTGAAATAAAAAAGATAAACCTCCTAAAATAATCTGTATGTGTATACAGGTCACTTTATCTCAAAGTCTGAGGGGAAAAAATAAAATTAATTTTACCTGCTCTATTGTGATTTTCAATTAATATCTGCCAGTTATTATGAAGTTATAGACTGTAAGCAGTAGTATTTAATATACTGTGTTTAATTTTACATCTTTTATCTCAGCTGAAATTATGCATATGAATTTTAACTCAAATAGTGCAGCAGCATGATGATTCTTATTAAAGTTTTGAATTTCTTTAAACATCTGTAAATCTAATCAAGTGTAGACTATCTCCTCTGGAATAATCCAAATACTACATCTTGTATACTTCAGCTACCGTGTAGATTATTTAATTCTGGAGCTGAACATAGTCTCATTACAGTAAGCGTTTTGTGCAATTTTTCATTTCCTGGGTTTGCCACATGTCTCAGCTTCCTTACTGCAAATTTTTTCAGTTGCATCCACACTTGTTTGCCAAAAGTTGGCTCAATTCTAATTGAATACATCACATTCCTTTGTGGATGCAAGCATAATAAAGGAGACAGCAGCATCAGACACAGTAACCTGTCAGAACAGATAGACTTTGAGCCTTGACTATACAATATATGTCAGTAATGACAGACATCTTTAGTGAGTGTTGCTAAGCAAAATAAAACAACTACATCAAATATGAGAGATTCATTGGTGTATTTGCGTACTTTTGTCCATTGGAATGACAAACATGATGATGAAATAAGCTTTCTCTCAGCTGTGGTAGCTAAATTCCTCTATGTTGCTAAAAGAATATCCTGTAAGCTTTTCTATGCTTCCTACCATGTCTCAACTTTGCTTTCTTGGGACTAAATATAGGACTGATAAAGTAGTGAGGTTACTCTTAAGCTTTTCAAATGAGACATAATAAACAGAGAACACGAAAAAGAGGAAATGTAAAATTAAACTTTGTTCTGATTCCTCTGTTTACTTCCCTGACCAACTAGGAAAAGAAGTAATTTTCTTCAACATGGTCCATTTCATAAAAATACGCTTACAAAGGATATGGATAGTGCCTTTATGCAAACACTAACAAGTTAGTGAGACAGGTGGATAGACACTACTCACATTTTAAGGAGAGAGCAGGGATATAGAGCTCAAGCATATTAATTAGAAATAATAAGATCCGTCAGAATTATATGTTGATAAAATCATGACCAAAACAAGGATTGCGGTTCCTTAGTGTTGCTGCTGGGATAACTATTCTTGATTTCATTTAGAAACTCCAGCTTTATAATGTCTGCTTCTGTTGATAGAATAGATACAGTTTCCTTTCCTTGCTGAATGATTTATGGTTCCTACACTACATGTAAGAATCATGAAGATCCACTATACCTCGCTGTCTAAACTTCTGTCTAGTCCAGACAGAGAAACTGAGTTGGAATCATTCTTCATCTGCCAGTAGATATATCCCTCACAATAAAATAGGGACATATAATTCACAAAGAATGATCTATTGACTGGAATCAGACCATCTTTCATAGAAGTTTAAGAGTGAAGTTTAAGAGATCTCTTCAGAAGTATTTTCTTTTTCCAAATAAGTTTTTGAATTTTAGGGTTAATACTTCTTGCTAGTATTCTTCAATCCATTGCAGTAAATTTGAGAGATTTTATCAGTTAACTAAGACACATAAGGGTTGTGGGTTTTATCTGACATTGGGGGAGTTAATTTTATTTTGAAGGTCCAATTGCTTAGTCACAAAAAAAAAAAAAATTAAAACATGAGAAATTTTGCTTTGTTCATATATTTATATTATAATATATTTTAATATTAACAGAAATTTAAGACTTGTTCAAACACATGAAAAAATTTTTCCAGATTTTCTCTTATTTTAACTACTTTTGTTTGGTTTTGGATAATTTCTTCAAAAAATATTTGACTTTTCAGAATATTGGAATATCCTTTTTGTCGCATGTTTTTCTTCTCTGTTGTATGCCGTCTGTCTTCCTATACTTGGCTGCACATCTAAGTATTTTCTCTGTAGTAACTAAGCACCTCAAAATCCTGAGTATCTTTAAATATATATTGGAAGAAGAGAAGATATTTAAGACACTGAAATTCTGGAAATTCTGCATGCAATTTAGCTAATATTTTCCTCACTCTGAATAGTATATGCAATCTAAAAATAAGTATTGGATGTAGAAATCTAAAAGCCAAAAGCTGATCTCTGAATAAACCTAAAAAGAGCCGCGTAATCTCTTACTGAGATTTCAGGAGAAAGATGTGCTCAAAAGTACCACGCTACTAATTTCTTAGAAAAAATCCCAAAGCAATTAATGTAGTTGTTTTATCATGCACAGGGGATATGTGGGTAATCTGACATTTCAATCACTGGAACAAATGAATGACATATAAATGAACGCTCAGTGAGTGCAGCAGATAGTGGTATGCATTCATTCTAAAGCTATGCTGAGAAATATTTTTATAAGATAAATTAAATTAGTTTTAAAAATAATGTTTTTTAATCCATGGAAAAACAAAACTACTTTTTATTCTTCATCTCAGCTATTGTTGCTCAAATGAATGGAAAGCTGAATGTTTGCTTGAGAATCCTGTGCCTTGCATGTCTCACCTCCTTCTGCAGCCTTTGGGGTGATATCCTCCTTGAAATGTCTCAGCCAGACAAGAAGCATGATGTGGCAGGGGGAACACCCTAGCAGTATTTGATAGGACCGATAGGGGCACAAGTGTACGAGAAGGATGTTTCAACAAACACCGAGAAACAAAAGAGCTCAAAGTTGAGATACAAAAGAACTCAAAGATAAGAAACATTGCAGTATTGGAACAATGGGAGGAAATGCCACAAATCAGCCTTTCATTTTAAGACATCTTCAGCAGTGGATGATCTAGCAGAATGCATCCATTTTATAAAATCAATGTACCTGTTCATGATGTTTGTAATTGCATCCCTGATATATTAACTTTAGCCACAGTAATTTAATGTGTCATGCTAAAATGAAATTAAGATGAAGGTGTTTTTTTGTTTTAGGTTTGAGTTCTTTATCTTAAACTTGCCAGGTGTTTCATAGATGGTTCTTAGACTCTTTCTCATAAACATAAAACACAAGGTATGCAAACAAATCGAGACAGAAAGATTCATCGCATAGGCTGTGCTCTAAGGAATGTAAAACATGGATTCAAATGCCATCTCTACGGTGAAAGCTACTTATTTCCTGAACTTAGAGTAAACTTCTGGTGAAATATAAGTAGTAAAGTATTTAAAAGCTCTGTGTAAATTGTCTTTGTAACTAGGCTTACTTGCTCTATACAGAATAACTTTAGATTTCTGAGACCAGCCTCACTGGCTTAGTTCAGTTTGAGATGAAGAACAAGAGAAGTGAAAATCTAAAGATGTCTTATCCCATCTCTGGAAAAGACACTATCCAAATTAATGGAAGTCTAAAATTTCAACATATCTAGAACCTGGGAGGTGTTTTATTCAGAGCAAGTACAGCTGCATTTTACACATTGCTCATGGAATACGGAGGAAAAACTGCAGTCAATACTGTATTTAATAATCTAGCTTAGTAAGCAATAATCTAACAGTGCTTAGAAGCATTTTTAAAAGTGCCACCAAGATGGATCTTTAGTTATAAAATGTGAAATAAGTTTTCTGCAATTCTTTGCAGTTCTCCTCAAACCTTTTCAGATGGGAATATCTGCATTCATTATGATCTATTATGAAGCATTTCAGTTTTACAACAGCAGCTTGCCAAGAAAAAACAATACTTGCTGAATCAAAATTAGAGGCTGACCTTCAAAAGTATGAAGTCAGCCTCCTGGTGCATGAGATGTTAGGATGAAATTTCAGGCTTTTTGATGTATATGCTGGTTTTTGAACTTCCTCTTCTCAATTTGTGTGGTTATGACAATGTGTGTTGTTCACACAGCTAGAAGTCTGGTGAATGCTAATCTACAGGAGTGGTTTGGAGGACAGGCCTCTGCCTTTAGTGACAGATGAAGAACAGTTACTGACAAACCAAAATGAAGGCATGACTGATCCAAGAAAAGATAGAAAAGCAACTAGGCATCAACCTGGTGAGAAAGTACAGAGCAACATACAGAGGACTTTTTACTCTGTGTTGTTTAAGCAAGGACAGCTACTGAGCCAGGTGGGCAGAAGAACATAGGAGACAGTGAGACAACATAGCTGCAGAATCTGCAAGTGCAGTGAAGGAGTTGACCTCAACAGTTACCTCTCAGCTCATTTAAGCACAAGCATTGTTGTGGTTTGGGCCAGATTGGCCCAATCCAGTGGAACAACAGATACTTTCTCTCTCCTGCTCCACTCCCGAAGGGAGGCAAGAGAAAGAGAAAAAGAGAGACTTAAGAGTTTAGAAGGAATTAAACTACTTTAATGAAATATTAATAATAAAATAATAAAAAGAAAATAATGAAATGTATACAAAACTGTATCAAGCTCCCAGGATGACAATCATGTCACCAGCAGGCGCTGGGGAAGTCCCAGACTGGACTCAGTGATGCACAGGAACTGGATTCCGGATCTGGATTCAGGATCAGGATCAAAGGCAGACGAACAGACAGAGTCCTCCTCAGATGCCGGCCATTGCAGAAAGAGAGGCTGACCCTTTGATCCCTCAGCTTTTATACTGAGCATGAGGAGATGGGATGGAATACCCCGATGGTCAGTTTTGGGTCACCTGTCCTGTCCGCTCCTTCCCGCAGGTTTGACCCCTCTACGCTTTTCCACTTCCGACCCTCCAACGGGGCAAATAACAAACTTGGCTGGCCTTGGTTGTTATAGCAATAAGGATAAGCAGGAGCCTCTTTGCATCCCATTCCTTGGCATCAGCTATAAACCTGGGTCTTATCACTCTGAGAGCGAACAGTTTTCTGCACAACATGCTGTTAATTTCAGTAGTTAGAAGAGGCCTAGCTCAAAAGTAAAGTTACTGGACAAAATTGGTCCTGTTTTACCTCAAACCAGGACAGCATTCACCTGTGAAAGTTTGTAGCAGGGAAGGTTTTGGTAGTAGAGGGGCTACAGTAGGGGTGGTTTCTGTGAGAAACTGCTAGAAGCTTCCCCCATGTCCAACACAGCCAATGCCAGACAGCTCCAAGACGGACCCACCACTGGCCAAGGCTGAGCTTATCAGCGATGGTGGTAGAGCCTTTGGGATAACATATCTAAGAAGGGGAAAACACCTGCGCAACAGCAATTGCAGGTGAAGAGATGAGTGAGTGTATGTGAGAGAAACAACTCTGCAGATGCCAAGGTCAGTGAAGACGGAGAGGGAGGAGGTGCTCCAGGCACCTGAGCAGAGATTCCCCTGCAGCCCATGGTGAAGACCATGGTGAGGCAGTCTATGCCACTGCAACCTGTGGAGGTTAACTGTAGAGCAGATATCCACTTGCAGCCTGTAGAGGAGCTCACGCTGAAGTAGGTGGATGCCCAAAGGGGGCTGTGAGCAGGTTTGCTGGTAGGACTTGTGAGCCTGTGGGGGACCCATGCTGGAGCAGTCTGTTCCTGAAGGACTGCACGCCGTGGAAGGGACCCACACTGGAGCAGTTTATGAAGAACTACAGCCTGCTGGAAGGATCCATATTGGAGAAGTTCATGGAAAACTGTCTGCCATAGGAAGGACCTCATGCTGGAGCAGGGGAAGACTGTGAGGAGTCCTTCTCCTCCTGAGGTGGAAGGAGCGGCAGAAATGATGTGTGATGAACTGACCGCAACCCCCATTCCCTGTCCCCCTGTGCCACTCAGGGAAGGAGGCAGAGAAAATTGGGAGTGGAGTTAAACCTGGAAAGAAGGGAGGGGTGGGGGGGAAGTTGTTTTAAGATTTAGGTTTTATTTCTTATTATCTTACTCTGATTTGATTGGTAATAAATTAAACTAATTTCCCCAAGTTGAATCTGGTTTTGCCCACGACAGTAATTGGTAAACAATCTCTCCCTATCCTTATCCTGACCCATGAGCCTTTCATTATATTTTTCTCTTCCCTGTCCAGCTGAGGAAGGGGAATGATAAGGCGGCTGTGGTGGGCACCTGGCATCAAGCCAGCGTCAACCCACCAGAGAAGGTGTGAAAACTGTAAGTGACAGTGTGCATACAAGAGTTTGAGGTCACGATGGAGAATAAGAAAAAGGACGCAAATTGTTACTAAGATCTGAGTCTGGAGTACAAAGGAAAATGAAAATAGCATTCAAGAGATCATAAAGGAAAAGAGAAAATAGGATAATCACCAGAAAGATGGATGGCAGAGAGGAGGAAAGAGTTTTACACCAACATCAAAAAAGCAGAGTACTATGATAAGAATTTTTTTTGTCAAAAACATTCAGCAGCCTCTTGTAATAAAACAGAAAATTAAAAAACATTTAGTAGGCATGGTATCATAAAGTATCACACTTTAGAAGTATCTGTCTTCCTGAAGCTATCTGCCACAAAGAAAGATATAAGATTTGTTTCATAGATAAATTTCTATTAAAGCTAGCAATTCATCAGCCAGAAATCACATCTGATGAAAAGACAATATTTAGTTAATCACAATATGAGTACGAGATGCTGAAATGCTGTGGCAGTGGAAAAATCCAATATGACCCTCGCACCAGAGAACGTTTTTCCAGGAGACAGTGGCACATTGCACCAATGAGACTTTGCACAGAATCTCATTTATAACAAGTCTGCTATACTGAAGAACTAAATGAAAACAGAACTACTGCTTTCATTTAATAGCCAGATTTATAAGGCCTACTTTGGCAACCAAGAGGCTGGAAAATCTGTCTTATTAGTGAGAACTGAAAGACAGAAAATGGGAGATTATGTGGAAAAAGTGTTTGCACTTTAAAAATACATCAATTGGGTATGCACCGGAATGGAAAGAAATAATTTAATCTAGCTGAAAGATAATGGTGGTATAGGAAGAAATGGATATAAACTTCTGATGACTACAAACATTCAGGCTCTAAACTAAAATAATAATTAAAATTAGAGAAATAAAAATCTGGAAAGCAAAACAAACTCTTAGCTAATGTGGTGAGGGAAAAATCTAACTTTTAAGACAGAGCCTGACTGATGTATGAGATCAGCTAAATCGTGTGCCTGTCTCCAACACTGAGAGACAGGACTTAATGATCCAGGATCCCTCTTGTAATCCAGTGTCCCTGGGTTTGAAGGTATTTTCATGCAACTGAAGATACTGCTCTTGTAACCCACAAACAAGCTTGAATACTTAGAAATGGAGAAATAAAACTGACATCCTTAAGGATAAACATGGGAGACTCTTCATCCAAGATATGTCACTGCTGTCATTAAAGAAGTTGATGTACTGCGGTGTCTATCTCTGCGAGTGATGAGTGGTGTGCAATGTCAGTTCAAGACCTACATGACATTAGTGAAAAGAAATCTTTGGAACGTAAATCCCTTGTCACTGGCACAGCATGTAATACCATTCCTGATTTGTATTCATTTCTGGTTCAGGAAAGTCAGTGTTTTATGTCACTGCACAGTTTTGCTGATAATTTTGAAGTACTAAACTTTCAAATTTCTGGTTTCTTCAAACAAATTAAATATAATAGCATGGGGCCAATACCGATGAGGTTCTAGCTCAAGCCAGTAGGAAAAACCTGATACTCTCTATGGAGGATAAGTTTTCCGGCTTATAGTATCGAATAAACCTATAGCATAAATTGTGACATTTTATGGTGTAAGGGGCAAATACCAGTGCCGGTGGGACACCATGGGAGCTGTACTGCAAGATCAGAAGAGAACACCTGGCAGTACTCAGGGAAGCAACTACTGTGGGGGAGTCTGAATGGCCTCTTCTTGGTGACATGGTCTGGACAACAACAGATAATAAGGGAAGAGTGAGAGTGTAAACTGTGGCTGTGAACAAACTACCTTATCCACCTCTGAGTGAGATGGTTTTAGCCAAAACTGATAATGCTATAAGGAAATCAGCAATCGTCAAATTTGCTTAAGATGACCATCAGTCTGATCAAACAGTAACCAAAGTACTGTCAAAAACCTTTGGTGGAAAAAGGAGTCAGCTGAAAGATAAAATGAATTTAAGTATAAAAGAAGAACAAACATTTGTAACAACGGGAAGAGACTTTGGAATTGGAAGATGGAAACACCAGCAGATAAACCTGGTTTGATACTGCCAGAAGTTTCTCCACAGCATCATAACCCTGCCTTGGCCAGAAATGATGCCCTCCCTCTCAGATGCCACAAGCAGCCAGCAGCCAGCATATGCACTGACAACATGGGTCGCAACAGGAGGGAAATCCACACCTCGGGGTCTGCGTAGGTGACCTTGTAAGGGGGCCTTCTCACCACTGTGAGCATTATCAGATATTAGGGATTGCATGGTTACACATAAAGTTGGAGCACCTGCATCTCCAACAAGAGGTCTACATATAAGGGAACACCCCAGTTTTTTCTTAGAAAGAGTTGAGTAGTTCTTCCCAGTGATACCTGCCATTTGTGCCTGTCAGTAATTAGCTGTATGCAGGAGACACTAATAAAAATAGGCAGACACCCCAGGACCTTGCTGCCAAGGTACCCTATGTGCTTTGCCTTCCAGCATCTTCCAAATGTGAAAGTGTTAGAACTTCAAAATAGTCTTCTAACCGGGAATCTGGATATGTTTCTTAAGTATCTTACCCAGGGCTTCCTAGTTCATAATTCCTTGGGAAAGGTCCCTGTTCTTGTGTCTGTAAAGGTTTCCATTTAGCAGTCATTAACCAGCTTTCAGCCTTCTCTTCAGTCTCCTTATACCTACAAAGATGGTCAGCGGAGTTTGCAAAGAAACTTTCCATATGCATCTTAGGAAGAGTTTCTTACCAGCTCCTTCCCTGTAAGTCCTCACAGGCTTCCAAACACTTGATGGGTTTTTTATCCACCTGATTAACAGTGTTGTTTAATGCCAGGTATGCTGACCTCTAGCCAAGCCCCAAATAGTAGTTCGAATGGTACGGTAGATATTTGCACAATTAAATATATCTCCTTTTGGTGGTCTATGGGGGCACACAGCTGGAGGGGATCACAGGCCAACGTGCAAACCATAGGTTTTCAGGCACTTCAAAACATGCTATAACAGACTTCAGAGCATCTAAAGATGAAACTAAAACTGTTGCATATAATAGCAGAGCATGAGAGTTTAAAAGCATAATTTTAACCCCTTCGGAAGAGTGGTTAACCCCATTTTTAAACTGGTATTCAATCAACCTCACACAGAGCTCTTGCAGATCTAGCTACTGGATCCACTGAGAAGTAAAATAACTTGCCCAAATTAAATTTCATTCTTGTAGCCAGGACAGATGAGAACTTGCGTAAAAATTACATACCACCTATGTTTTTAAGGAAACAGGAAGTATTTAAATGTGTAGGCCTTCTGCCCAGAAGGAAGTCAGGGAGAAATGAAGAAGTAATATTTCTGAGTGTCAGAAGCAGCCAAAAAAATTGCATTTAGTTTCTACTTGCTTCAGCCTATTGTACCTTACCCCTGACCTCAGGCTTTTTTTATGTCTTCTGAGCTAGTTCCACTTAGATTAGGTACTTCATTATTATTAATTTTACTATTCTACTTATTTTCTTCTCCCTACTGACTTTAAATATATGATTCATAGTCAGATCAAGCCCTAATAGGTATTACTTCCCTTAGCCATCTGGCCACAGCGTGGACAATACTGGAAGCTAAACCTGAATTTTAACTTCTTGAAGAAATAATTAAATCAGTGTTAGCAGCAGCCCATGTGGAAAGCGTCTGCCTAGTAATTCATTACCACCAGCCTGTCTCTAATTTGCCTGTGCGCATGGTACCCCTACAGTAGTGTGAGAGAAGCAACAGATCATTTATATAAATTAAAATCAATAGGGGGCTGAGTACTAAGCCCAGTGGAATATCCTCTGGGCAAGTGGAAATTTTAGAGACTGCCGACTTAATCTTAGCTGCTTGGCTTCTTTCATCAAGGTAAGATTTAAAAAGATTAATTATAAATTATGAAATATTAATACCTGGAAAGCTTTTGAGTGAAGATATTATATTTCTGCAGAGTCAAAATGAAGGCTTCTTCAGGTTTCAAAGTACGGTATCAACATACTGAACTTTTTCATCTTTAAAAACCTTTTTTTTTTAAGCTCATTAAAAGGGATTTTTTCTCTTTCCCTGAATAACAATAACTTTTTGAAATAATTAATTTATTACTAAGAAGTATCATTTCTAATATCTTTGAAATATATTTCTTGGCCCAAAACCAGAAGGGAAAATGTTCTTCATTATGTCCTTCCATTACAATGTAACTGTCATTTCTTTATGCATGAAGTTTGGGAAATTCATTTTATCCTCGACTTTAGTACGAGCACTGGTTCTCAGGGCTATAACTTACCGTAGGTGAGAATCAGGCCCAAAGCCTTAATGAAAATATTTATATAGACAGGATGAATGTACATATAGCTAGCTAGCTAGATATATATATTTCTGACATTTGGAACATGCACCCATCTGAAGGACTAAAAAGTCCCTATTTATTGCAATGGTTACACTGCTGCATTTCACAGAGCAGTTAATGAAATCTGGATGCATTGAGTGACTTATTTGAAGTAATTCAGCAACCAAATGGTGGAGTCCCAAAGCCCCTTGCTGTCACCGTTAGACAGAAAACACTGCTTCTCTCAATGGGTTAAAGTTGACAGGCAATAAAAAAACCCTTTTCTTAAACAGTGAGCAGATAATAATTCATGCTACAATCTACATTTTTAGTTTCAAGACATATACATTAGCCTCCCACAGAATTATATTATCATTTAATTTGTTCTTTTCTGCCCTGACATCTTGTACTTTAGTCCTGTTTACAATTCTGCTTATTCTCGTTTAACCTAGATTGTAAACGCTTCGGTGCAGGGAATGTATCTTTACTGATATTGTGAAGTGCACTGCTTATCTATTGTATGGTACGGGTAATACATAATGAGACAATCTGGGTCTTGTAAATCTAAATTAAGTGTAGTTCTGGGAACCTTGGTCTTATATATTGAATATTTTCCATGTCTTGCTTTTATCAAGCAGCACTTATCTAGAAAATAATTATAGGCATGTGACCAATAGGCAATTGCTAACAGATACTGCCATCTCATATAAAGTGTTTTGTTTTGAATCAAGCACAACTTCTACTTTCTGCACTTTGTTTCTAAGGATACAGTCATGAACAGGGAACATTTTCCTCAGGAGCTCATCTGTTCCTGCTGCTTATCCCTCACCTGAAGTCATAATCCTTTGTTTGTGGCTATAATCAACTCTGCAGAAACTAATTGTGATGTCACAGGCAGAAGATTATGACTTCAGGGGCAGAACAAACAGCAGGAGCAGGTGACCTTTAAAACATGAGGTGTTTCTTTTCATGTAAAGATAGTCCAAATGGAAAATGGGAGAGAAGAGAAATGCGCCTATCTTCTTTGAGAAGAAAATATTTGTTCAGATTTATAAAAGGCATTAATTGGCTTGCAAGTATTAATTTGAAGCTAATTTCTCTGTGATTAAATCAAGGAGAGATAATATATTCAGTATCAGCTGAACTATTAAGTTTGGTTTCTAATTTCTTGTTGGATTAAATGACAAATACAACTACTGATGCAATCAGCAACTTATCTATATTTTCACATAAAGCTGGAATCACGTAACAACTCATTTCCTCTCTAGCTGGCTTTTACTGTGAACTCAGTTATAAAATGGGTCAAATTTTAAAAGGTTTCTGCTTTTTCCCTTTCCCTTCATGTAGTGAACTGATCAGAGGGACTTGTATTTGATAGCTTTCTGAGGGAATGTTTGCATGAATTCACAGCTTGTTATACGATAACTTTAAAGAATCAGAATTGTTTCGCGTTTTTTCTAATTTGTGGAATAGTTAGAAGTTTGATAGTGCAATATTGCTTGTACTAACCAGATTTTTTTCTTCAGTCCTATTCTGAAAAAATGTAACTCTGAGGGCTTAGCTTGGAACAGTGAAAAGTGGTATGAATGTAAGCAGCATTTTAAAGTTTCATAGGGAAGCTTATTGAGATCAGTTCCCACTGAAAGTCCCTATTTATGGCATGTTATTATTGAGATTAGGACTACAAATGTGGTTCCATCACCATGATGGATTCATCCACAGATGAGGGATCTGTTGCCCCATATGAAAGGAGTGTGCCACCTAACATGTCTGTTTTGTTGGTCCGAATACCAGGAGGCTGGGTGAAAACAGGCATTTATTTTATATAGAATTCCTACTTTTTTTTTTTCTTTGAGTCACCTTCAATTGTAGAGAAATTCTTATGTGCCTTAGTCTATGTGTTTTGGTCCAGGTAAATGACACTCAGGGAGTCACTTTTTTGTCACTTTAGGATAAGATTTTGTTCCTGAAGTAGCACTTTTTTTTTTAGTATGAGATTCATTTATCCTGATATTTTATTTGTGAACAGCTTCACATCTGCTTTGATCAGAGATGTGAACTTTACTTAGACGATTGCCTTCTTTAAAATATAAAGGGGCTATTGCCCAACGCTGACTGGTTGTTGACCTGTAATCCTCTCATGAGTTTTGTGCTTTGGCATGCTAGCCACCAACAGGTTACAATTTTAAGATGTTTTTTACTGAAGGCAGCTCAGGTAAAAGTGTGGGTGTGCTCTGGGAGCTCAGATAAACCATTTTGTGTCAGTTTTGTGAGCTGTAAATCGGAGAATACAATCACGGGTTTTTTTCATGTTTTTGAGATCAGTGGCTGCAAAATTGCCAACAAACAGTACTAATGAGCAAATCAGTATTGGAAAGTTACAGTACAGTTTTATAACTGATTTTCAAATGTCGTTTATCAGTTGAACGTGGAACTGTGTAATTTGTGTACGTAATGATCACTGCCCCAACACAGTAAGTGTATAACTGGCCAGAGAATTTTATACTCAGAATTTTTTTTTGGAAAAAAAAACCTACAAAAAACAAAACAACAAAACAAAACAAAAACCCCCCAAACAAACAATAAATCCCAAAACATATCTCCCCTATAAGCACCTGCATGTGCTGAATTTACTACATTGGGGGAAGTTCAGAATTACGAAGAATCTGCCTTTTTTAAAAGAAAATTGAAGAAAAAATGTTTTTTATAATGTATAGGATTAAATTATGCAAAAATATCAAAAATAGCATTTTTCCAGGTAGCACTAAAAGAACAAGAAAGCATGAGAAAGCATTAGGCAATTAAAAGAAAACATTACTTTGTCTTTCACAGGTACTGTAAGTGGCAGATGGTATTACAGTAGATATTAGAGTATTCTTGAAGACTATAATAAACAGTTTAATAAAAACTTATGTCCCTTAATGGCACATAAATTAACTACAGTCTTTTTACAGATGTAACATGCAAACATATTTCCTTTGATAAATATTTTAATTTTTTTCCCCTGTAACGATCCAGCCTATTTTGCACACGGGTAGAGAGTAAAATTCTCCCAGCATTTCTCCTGACCTTTTAGAAGTTCTAAAATTACTGCTAACAAAAAATTGTTTCCAATTTAATCTCACTAATTATGATTATTCCAGGGCAGAGTACTGTAGACATAATGCTCATTGACATGATAGCACAGATGAGCTGAATAAGAAAGCATCTAACAACATTACTTGGAAAAAAGCTACATCTCTTTATGTCCTATTTTTATATGCAAAGAAAAACAACACTGTAAGGTTTTTAAAGTTTTTATCATTACGTACACAGTAAATGCTTTTATGGAAAATCTTATTAAACAAGTTCCAGGCTGCAAGGAGAAAATAAAACCGTAATTTAGTTCCTTATTCTACCACAGCTCGTGTATAGCTTCACCTGACTGGTGCCTTTACCTTACAGCAAGAAAAACGCAGCTTCTCATATCTCTAAAAATGGCATCATTAAAATATTTAAAAATTTCTACCACAAGACCAATAAAAATTTGACTCCAAAGGAAAAAAATGAGTTTATGTTTGATCAGCCCTAGATCTCAGTGTGGATGCCTTAACTGTTTGAGACAAGAAAAAAAACATTCCCATCAATGAATACAGTGGAGATATTCTATCTTCTATGACATTCAAAGAGTTAGTAAATATCTTTTGAAAAAAAAAATTAGAAAATGCAATATCAAATTTTGTTTATAAGCTCTTTTATGTTATGAAGCAAACTGCCCCAGGGCTAAGGGCATAACCCAGCTGCAGAATAACCACTGGAAAAAAAGCTATAAAAACTTCCTACTTTGTTATTGTTACTATAATATATGTTTCACATTATTTACCAGCTCATTATAAGTTATCATGAATTACTAAAACTAGGCTTCACTTGTCAGAGTGAATGAAGAAAATATATTTTGTGATGCATTATCTTCTCTTTCATTTTTGTTGTTAAACTAATTCTCAATTTTAATAAATTGCAGTAGGTTTCACAGCTGTTAAGTATGATTCAGTGAGTTTCTTCTATGCTAGTGATTATATTAGGTACACTTGTACATGTCTCTGTAGCATACTATAAATACAGCTTTTTTAAAAGAGATCTTCTTGTTCAGCTTTCTAAAATATAATTGGGGATTCCTACATAGATTTGTTCTTCTAAAGAATGAGCTAGAAAATACCTTCTTGTTCTTTTTAGAGCTGTTTAATCAAAAACATGTTTTATCCTTTGTTTAACATTTGATATCTAGAGCAAAAGATCCACAATAAAATTAAGGCAACAAAAGCAAAACTTCAGTGAGGATTAAGGGTGACTGGAGATTACGGAGCAGCTGCTGACACCCGTTCTAAAACTGAGAGGTCTGTAAATTCCCAGTAGACTAATAAACCGATTCTTGGAAAGATCATGGGAATTGCTTAACTGTTGGCATCCATTGGAGAGACATTCTTCTATTTCTCTAACATAAGGGACCTGATCTTCAGTTTAAAAGATGAGTGAGCAACACATGATCCCTTCCAGTCTGTTGTAGTCTGTACAAAGTCGGATTCAGAGGATTAGAAGCAAAAGAACTGAAAACAATGTGTAATTTTTGTTGCATAAAGATGCTTTTCAATAACTTCCCAAAATTTCTTTTTTCTTTTTAATGTAACTGCACTAAAATAAAAAGATGTGTTCCTTTTTAACCATTTTGTTGCTACAGATATGCTTGATGAATTCCTCTAGGGTAGAAAAACACACTCAAAACAGTCCTCCATGTAGGATCTATAAAATGCACGGGCATAACATTCAGTGTGGTAGAGTACAATGCACCTCATCTCCCTCTAGTTAAAACTCTTCCCCTTTGAATGGACTACCTCAGAATTTTTCTGTACTTAACATCTCCATTCAGAATTTGGGGCTTCTCATCTTTTGCATATCCAACCAGCAGAACAGTCACCTTTATTCACTGATGCAAGTATTTTACTACTTAATACCTTCTATTTAGCAGTGTATGGAAAGACATTATTGGTCCTAATATCTAAATATATTTATAACCTCTGAGTTTATAACCTCTGACAAATACTGTATTCTGTTTGGAAATTCCAGGTTCATTTTGTTCCTTCAGTTACAATTTCTACTAGAATATGAGAAATAGCCAGAGCCAGTAAAATTGAAAACTGCCTTTTATTAGTTTTTGTTTAAGTAAAAAAATCAAGAGATTTGCTCAAGAGATTAACTTTTGTATACTTTAAGCGCTTTCATTTCCAAGAAGACTGTCAATATGCACCTATCTCAGAGGTTTTAAACCAAAAATGAAGTTTTACTTTGGAATCCAGTGCTTAGTCACAAAAAGGTATCAAAGATAATTATTTTTATTTGCTGTCAGTATCATAGTAGGATATCTGAAGAAAAAGGCTAATTTTGGTTGTGGTTACTGAAATATGGTATGAATAACGTCAAACACATACAAATACGTAAATATTAATATTGATGGTAACTATCTAAATTGTAATCTAACAGCTTCCTTTCCTAACTCTGAAGTGTTTTACTTATGTTCATTTCCTCCTTTAAAGATGTTTTGTTACATGAATGGCAGGGGTCTCCTGCTCACACTGTTTCTGTATAAACCCAAAACTTACGTTAATGTACCTTAAGAAATACAGGTGGATCATTCTAGCTCATTAACATTTGAACCTAATCTTTTGGTAGGTTGTATTCAGAACTAAATTCCATTATATTTTCAATAAAACAGTTTATGACTTATGGGTTAGATATTATCATTAACAACTTTGTATTGGGTGAGTTTTAAGCTAGTACAATTATCAGAAAGCTCATTAGGAAGAATAAGTTTCCAAAGTTTCTCACAAAGTTTTGAAACACAAAGCACTAGCCCAATGACCTGTCATCTGTTACATTTCAAACTCCCTGCCTGAATACCCTAAAGTATGATTTTTTTTTTCATTTAAGATACTTTGATTGGTGAACAAAAGCACAGTAAATGGCTGGAGTATACACGTTCATTTTTCTTCTTTGACATATGAAATACAAAACAGGTCACACTAATTAATCAAAGCTTTTAGCATACTGGGTGGGGTTTTGTTTTCTTTCTCTCTAAATGTTTTATTTCTCTCCTTTCTCAGTAACTTCTCCTGATGTTCACTGCTCTGGGGATTTGATGTGCAATTTACATTCTTTGAGTTACAAATCTGATTAGAAAATCATATTAGTCATCTTCTCTTAAAGGATAAGTGCAGACAAAGAGACTGAAAGTCTGAAATCCCTATAAAGTACAGTCCAAAAAGTTTGTATTTGCCTTGATTAACTAAGGAGATTGGTGATACATATTGGATTACAGCCACTTTTAATAATGAATTTGCATTAAATCAGTACAATCAAGAAGAGGAGGATTAGAGTCAATGGCATGTGTATTTATCCACCTAATAAAACTGTTCATTTGATGGAGTTATTGAAATTTCAAAACAACTACCATGGTCTGTATAGATTATATTACAATGACCTAATACAGTGGCAAGTAAGTGTAGGTTTTCATGGCAGAAAAAAAAGAAACACACAGACACAGACACACACATGAATACAAATATAAAATAACTTTTAAACACTGCTATACATGTATCTGCCAGGCAGAAGCCCAATGGGACATATGACTGTGCACCACCACCTTGACAAATAAAGGAAAGAGCTTTTAGGGAAGAATGGGACCTGCTTGCTCAGTGTGACTTTTTTCTAACAAACATTCTTAAATTTGTGGAAACTTAGCCATCTGCTTTTCATACATATTTTTTTTTCTCACATGCAGTTCAACTTTTTTATGACAGTACTGCTACCAAAAAAGATATAAATCACATGTCCTTGAATTAATGGTACTGTGAAGCCCACACAGTATCTTATACCCTCCATATTCCTGTCCTGAGAAAAAGGAACGGTCCATTCAAAATAAAGACAAGACCATTGGGACAGATACTTTGGCAACGTAGTGTGTCTTAAGATAGACTTCAAACACAATTGCAATCAGGAGGGCTGCATTTACCCTACTTGCTATTGCATCTTACTTAAATTCACGGTAATCTGAGAGAAATCCACTCATACTTTGCAATAAATTCAATTGTTAGTACTCCACTAAACCTTGCATTATTTTCTTAATGTATGGCAATTACAGGAAGGTCTATACTAAATAACACAGTTCTACTGCACTGTGAACACTGAGAGTTCAATAGTCCTAAAAGTTTCCTATTTCCAGAAACAAATTTTTATCTTTCTTTCTATAGCTAGAACTTAAAAAAAAACAAAAAACACAAACAACAAAAAACCCCAACATGTTGTTTCTACAACTTATCATTCAAAACCAAGACATTATCATATACTCAGTCCTCATGCATGTGCAATTATACTTTCTGCTCTGTTTTCTGTGAAAACCAACAAGATATCTTTGAATATGATTCTCATGTTTCTTAAAATCGTGATCTGCAACAGTTTTTACTTTAAAATTTGGCTCCTCAGAAGTGTTCATATATTCTTGTGGAAGTTGTCCTGTACATTTTTTTTTTTCCCCAGGCTCATATGTTAGTGGTGATGACATGTATGAGGGTACGAGACAAAGCTCCTGAGAGGATGGTGTAAATTCCTCTTGAGTTCCCCAGAACAGCGTGTTGGACTTTTAGCTACAGTGCTGAGTGAGGTGATACAGAATCATAGCATACGTAGAAGATTTCCAGAGATATTTTTGTGGCTCCAGTACCATGTCTACTGTTTTGGCTAGATAGAAGCTAATCTGCCCCTTCGATGCTTTGTCAGCCGAGGATGAAAGGAATTGCTCAGTCAGTTCATAAGACGTCTGGTAACCAGGACTGAAACTCTTTCAGGAGGAGGGATGCTTGTAAGGCGTTAATACAGAAAGTGCCAGTAGATGGTGCTCAAGGCTACTTAGCAGAAGCCGTGGCTGTGCAGGACAGATAAACCTATCCCTCATTGAGCGTTTCAAAGCGCTTCCCGCTGCAACCCTTATCTTAAGTTCTTAACCAATCGGATTCCAGTTCAGATGCTGGAATCTGATGCCCCGAAATTTTCGAACCCCTTAGCTTTCTGGAGATGCATGTCAACTACAAATCTTAGCACATTAAAGTTCAGAACATCTTCACTTTCATCCAGGTCTACACCTTAGTGGCTTATGTAGACCTCAGTGAGGTAAGGTTAATTCTTTGCTGAGTCATGAGATGTTAATGTTTGTTCTTGTACTACTTAATCCACTTCTGTGACAGTGGTATGTGGTCCTGTCATATGCCTCAGCTCTGGAAAAGTCCATGTTGTGGAAAGGAAGATTAAGCATTTAGTTTCAAGACTAAAAGCAGGAGCTGGAAGGATGAGGAATAAAAGTCGCTGCTCTAATGAGGAAAAAGTCACCAAAATCATGTCAGAGTTAAAAGTTCCTAGACAGAAAAGTGTAAGCCACTATGATCATAATGCTATGGCTCTGAAAAGTGGAGGAAAAAACCCAGACCATCAGATAGGAACATAAAACAAGTAAGTCCAAGGGTACACAGATCAAAGGTCCCTCTGTGCTGTCATGCTGTTTCTGATAGTTACTGATACCAGATCTTAAAGAGGTGCACAAGAACAGAGCAAGTGCAAAGTCCTGCTGACCCAGAGTATTCTTCTCTTCGGCCATTTGTGGCTCAGTGACTTTTAAAGCCAGATATTCTGTCAGTTCGTCCATGTTTTAGATCAGGAGATAGGGCAACTGTGAGGCAGGCTTGGAAGTATGATCAATATAAACCTGGAGAAAACAGTATCCCACTCAATGGTTGTATTTATTTACAGTGAAACACAAGATCTTCTGATCTAATTCCATTTAAGGGAGATTTGGAACTCAGATTTCCATTTTGTGGTTTATGTCATGGCAACTGATCACTGCTGAATCCCCTAGCAGCATGAGAGCTCATCACCTAGATCTACAAACCATTTATTCTCTCTGTCTCCTTCTCCTCTCCCACTCCTTTTTTCTCTTTGAATGGCTGATGGCATCTGGATATTAATCTTTACAAGAGTGGACATTTCAGCTGAAATAACTCACCCTTTTACCTCCTGCTCTTGTCTTTGCATCTCTTTTTATAAGCTTGGTATTCCTGAGCTGTTTGCTATCATCTATGAGCACTGGAGATTTTATAGGACAATCCTTACTGAGTCGAATTATTTTATTTCTATATTTGTATCAAGATTAGCAACAGAAATAGGCATTATCACCAAACTATAAAGTTTAAATAGTTGGAGTCACGTGACATGCCTGGATTCACAGTTTTTTTTTT